>JAEIFU010003681.1:0-25438 GCA_018904235.1 Lordiphosa stackelbergi | reverse complement strand
TTAAGTTAATTAAACTGGTAAATTCACCTAAAACTGCGCACAAAGTTCCAACCGGCTGACAAGAACATTGAAAACAGTGATGCGTATGTGTGTTAGTGATGGGGAAGTTATCGATACTAGCGATGGTAAGTTTGTGTGTTTTAAATGCGGGCGATAGTATCGCTATCGCTTCTTAAAATAAACTTAAAATATTTAGAAAATACTTTTTATTAGTTTTTTTCTACATCAATACAAGTCGTTGGTCAATACCCTATTTCCACTGAACTAATGAAGCTTCATTTCTTGAAATAATGAAAATGTATAATCTCTTCCATACGAAGTGTCACTATCTACTCATTTTTTCTTTTTATCTATCATTTCTCGAAAATGATGACTTTGCCCGAAAAGTAAGGCGTATTTTGCTTAAAATATAAATGGTACAATTAAAATAAGTTGTGTATTTAGCTTTCTTGCTGATAGTTTAGGGCGATGCTTATGCGTTCGCCACGAGGCTGTCCTGAGGGGTA
Organism: Lordiphosa stackelbergi; assembly: GCA_018904235.1. Lineage (NCBI taxonomy): Eukaryota > Metazoa > Arthropoda > Insecta > Diptera > Drosophilidae > Lordiphosa > Lordiphosa stackelbergi. Next base: position 24,932 of record JAEIFU010003681.1, on the reverse strand, counting down.
TGTCTTTTTTTTTTTTTGCTAAATATTCCAAAAGTCCACTTAGAGTTTGAAAGTGCCGCCTGTTATTTAAAACAAACAAAGCAGCTGTTTTGTCAAAGTGTCAAAATGATGACAATTTGTCAATGGAAACGGCTTCATTTTTAGAATAAAAAATGATAAATGAAGCCAGTGGAAATATGCTGTATAGTCTCAACTTAGGGTTTCACATTGGAATTTGAGATATAGCTGTTAGTTCAGTTAAGCGTTGTGTCCAAAAGTCGTAGTTATTCAAAGTCAAAGGTAACACATATCAGTTTTTAGCGGTTATCAACGATTACATTAAACATCTAATATAAGAATTGTAGCATTTGGTTTCAACATATTTTTATTGAGTTTTTTGAATGTAGTCGCTTATCGTGTGGTATACACTTCACAAGACTTGCAAAACCAAAACTCCATATAAAAAAACTCACAAAAATTTTTCAAACCCTATAAAATTTGGCAGTCTCTTTATTGGTAGTCACACTTGCCCGCAAACAACCTCCCTCAATTACATATTATATACTAAGTCCCTTTTTTCTATAGTATTATCGATAGCTCCTGACTAATTAATTTTAGCACGCAGGTTTTAATAATATTACTCGACTATGACTTTAAGTCGTCAGTCGGAGAATTCGTTTCTATGTTTTCGCTGATTTTTGTTAATTTTGTTATTGTATTTGGGGATCCCCTAGGTGCCATACAAAAGGTCTTAATACTCCCTGCTTCCCCGCTCGTCGCGAGATACAGGATCGTTGGGACCCAGTGTCGGATTAGGGGCCCACCAAATTTTTAAAAAGATTCCCCCAAAATTCGTTTCCTATACTGAGTGGCCTGTTGCAAAAACTGCACTAAACTCTTCCAGTTAGTATTGCTCGCATCATTTAAAATATCTATGACCTGATTCGGACTTAGCACAGGTTGATTAAAATATAGTGCTCTGTGTTCTCTTAGTATAGGACATCTGCCCAGGAAATGGTTGATGTCCTCTATTTCATTCTGTATTGCACAATTCATATTATTTGTCCGTCCTGAACAAACCTATTTCCATTTAACAATATCATGTCACTTCTTGCCTTAAAGATCCATGATACTGTCCTAGTATCCACTTGTGCATATTTTTGCCAACAGTATGGTCGAGCTCCTTGTAGATTCTCCCTTCGCTTCTTAGTTTTTTGCCGCACGAGTTCCGAATGCCTGTCTTTCCTTAGATCCGCATGAGCGGATAATAATTTTTATACATTGGGCATTATGGCATTCAACAATATAATTCTCGATCTACCAACAGTGCTTATATAGATGAAATCACCCAGTTTATCTCCTTTGGTCAGTCCATTGAGCACAATAAGGCCTTTATCATCGCAAATTCCATAAAATATTTTCCATTGCTGTCAACCACTTTATCTCTGGATTTGCGTCGTAATGAGTTTTGAGGGAAGGCATATCTAAACCTTCAGGCATTTCTTGTGTTTGTTCGCCTATTCTGACATTTAGATCGCCGATTATAATGGGATTAACAGGTTGATACTCTGCAAAGGAAGTCTTCCACTTTTCGAAAATCGTTTCTCAATTAATTCCTCTTTATAAATGATGCTATTAATGTAAGACTCGTTTGTAGAGTTCTCAATGTAAGTGCTTGTAGTAAGTTTTCGGTTATTATTTCTTATTTAACGCCAAGGTTCTCCAAACTGCCATTTACACCTACGAGCGTACCTCCTATTCCTCTGCCAAAATTTGAGAATCTAACAGGGGGAAAAATTAGTAGGGGGGAAAAGATAAAGGAAAAAAATCCAATTTTCTCCGTTAAGTCGATCTCTAGTTTTTCTATTGTGAAGGACCTAGTTTTTCCAAGAATTGGGCATTCTGAGAGGAAATGGAAGGCATGTTGCAAAGCGAGCACTTCTCTTCGCTTCTGTGGGGTCTATAATTTAGTGGCAGCATCTCGGATCTCGCTTGGAATATTACTTTTATTGCATCCACCGTAAAGTCATCTCTAAAGTAATTGCTTTGTCCCTGGTTGAAGTATAGGCCTTTATATAAAATCCGAGTTTCGCTCCGCTGGACAGTGCCTCAAAGGCATTCCGCTGGGCTTCATCAACTCTTTCCAGTACATTGTCGTGCGTTCTTCTCCATTCAGCTATTTCATCTATATCGCAAGTCATACTATTAAGCGTAGTATTCACTTCCACCAAAGAACTGCCAAATCAAAAATACCAAAAGTGACAATTCTTTTGTTTTGTGACAGTGTGACAAGTGTGACAGTGTGGCAACATCTTTCGGATGCATTTTGTGGGAACTTAACTTGACCACTGAAACATACTGCTATAACGACAACCCAAAACGCATCGGAATATTAGAATTAGCACATTAAACTAGAGGTATTATTCCTAGCCACAGCCAGCTCCTTGGACCGAAGGCGGAAATGTTTGTAAAATAAAATCATTTTGTGTAATAGAAGTGTGTTGCTGATTGTTTTTTTTAGCAAAGTAACATTAAATTTGTGTTTATTTTCAAGACGGGCGTTTTTCAATTCCCTATCACAAGTGCGAAGGCCATTGCCAGTTTTGGCTTATGCGTAGCACTCTGTCTAACTCAGTCTCACTTTGTCGTATTCGTGCTCATGGTGGAATTAAAAGGTGAACCTAGATATACATATATTGGCCCGCAGTAGTGGCTGACGGCTTTCCCTTGTGCGCATGGTGCGTGCAGTAAACAAAAGAGAACTTGTTTGATTGTTAGAAAGATTACACATTCAATCGCACTTGCACACTCGAATAATGGACAACATTAATTGGATTGAATCACTGGAAATAAGCCCTAATTCAAGTTTGATCGAAATTTGCACGACTCGCAGGACTCGCTTGGACAGTCAAACTCTAAATGCTCGTATGATATTAAGATGTAATTTTACAATAACGATTAAGATGTCATCTCTGAGAACAAATCTTTTTTTCATGAAGGCACATAGCGAAAAATTGTATATTCGTTGCCCAATGTATATGTATTTATCTAATTAGTTAAACTCCTCGATACTTTGGGAATGAAGATTTTTTATATTTTTTAGTTAAAACTTGTAATGTTAGACTTTAAAACAGGCTAAAATAATAGGTGCAAATTCGTATAAGAAATTTGAACTAAGTGCATTTACTGAATAAATGAGATTCCAAATGGGGCAAGATTTGTCAAAGTAATATTTTATACTAATAACCGTAACCCGAAATGAAACAGACTAAGGCTAATAACCCCTAACCAAAAGTAACCCATATCTCACAACCGAAACGGAAAAAACACCGGTCAAAACGTAGCCGTTTAAAGCGATCGTACTGAACTAGTGAGCCAGCACGACACTGTAAACCACGCGTGCGCAGCCCTGGTTGCGCTTACGGTTATCGGCGGCGCGTTATCGATTAGCCCCATAGTCAAAACAAAAAAGGGAATTTTTCGGGTCTTGCGCTTAATATTGGCACACAACAACTAAAGAAACATTCGACTTATTCTCATGTTAAGCTATTTTACGCTGCGTACGAACAATTTTTACTCATACTCGACGACGCCAAACTTACACGTGCAGAACAAATTTCTTATTGAAAGTGAACAACCTCGAACCAGGACGCATTTAGAAGCACAATGTCGACCAGTTGCTTGTCGGAAGTTAATCCGCCACTTGCTCAGAATTGGGGTTGCACGAAGTGGAAAGTGGATAAATTTAGCTATATGTGGACCATTCATAAATTTAGTGATCGTCCTGAAAATATGGGAGAAGCACTCAAATCGTCCACATTCCCTGACGGTGCTGATGATAAACTGAAATGGTGTTTACAATTGTATCCCAAAGGCAATAATGCGGAGAGCAAGGATTACTTATCCTTATTTTTGCAGTTAGTTTCGTGTAATGAATCAGAGGTCAAAGCCAGGCTCAAATTTTTCATATTAAATGCGAAGCGTAAGAGAAGTAATGTAAAGGGATCCGAATGGGAATCATATGTGAAGGGCGAAAGTTGGGGCTTCACCAATTTCATACACCGTGACTTTCTCTTGGACGAGGCCAATGGACTCCTGCCCGAGGATAAGCTGACCATATTCTGTGAGGTCACTGTGGTGGAGGACAGTGTGAACGTCTCCGGACAATCCAATGAGGTGCAGTTTGAAGTGCCCGAGTCTAAGCTATCGGAAGATCTGGGCTGTCTGCTCGACAACGAAAAGTTTACTGATGTAACCCTCTCGGTTGGAGACCGTGAGTTTCAGGCACACAAGGCCATACTGTCAGGTTGGTACAGAGTCGATGCGATCCCAGAGAAAATTGTAATTCATTGTCTTTCAATTGCAGCTCGAAGCGATGTCTTTGCGGCCATGTTTGAGCATGAGATGGAGGAGCGTCAGCTGAATCGTGTAACCATAACCGATGTGGATCCTGAGGTTTTTAAGGAAATGCTTCAATTTATATACACGGGCAAGGCGCCCAACCTGAACTCAATGGCTAATGATCTCCTAGCGGCTGCTGATAAGTATGCACTCGAAAAGCTGAAAGAGATGTGCGAGAAGGCGCTGTTCGTCAATCTCTCTGTGGAAACAGCAGCTGAAACCTTAATATTAGCTGATCTCCACAGTGCGGATCAGTTGAAAGCACAAACAATAAATTTCATTAAAACGTAAGTGATATAAATAGAGTCTGAAGTTAGGGTTAGGTCCAGAGATAGCAAACGCAACGTGAAACATAAAAGGATTTGTGGTTTGTTTCACATGTTTTACAACTGAAGTGAACTAATGAAAGCTGTAGGGATTGCTTTAAAAACTCGATAAAAATTGATTTGAGTTGAGATTTCAAAATTAGTTAATTGTAGTTGGGAGACCTTTAGATCCCAAATGAATACACTCAAAGTTTTAGGAATAATGGTGTCGTTTTTTGAGTACAACAAACTCCCCTGAATGAATTTTTATTGCTTTCCGTCACATTGAATGTGAAATTATACTACAGATATTGAGGAAGGAGCTTAAATATTTTAAAATTTTACTTCTTCTCTTCATAAAGTACCGTAAAAGAATGCGTACAAAATAAAAATATAGAGGAAAGCTAGCTTCGGCTCGGCCGAAGTCACTTTGACGTATGCGTGCTCATGGTGGAATTAAGAAGGTGAAGCTAGGCATACATTCATATATATTGGCCCTCAGCGGAGGCTGGCGGCTTAATTCCATACGGTTAGTGCATGCTTAGTTAAACGAAATTGAACACAAGTAAGTGTTGAGTGTTTGATTTCAGTAGTAAAATTTATAATGACGCCTCGCAGGACTTGCTTGGACAATGAAGCTCTAAATGATATTATGCTATTTAGATTAATTTATAATCTAGATTGTTTTATGAAGAAACATAGTTTCTTATCTTTATGTAAAACTTATAGTGTTAAACTTCAAAATAAACAATAAAGTGAAAATGTATAAAAATTGAACTTAGTGCGTTTACTGAATAAAAGAGATTTCAAATGGTGCAGGATTTGTCAAAGTAATATTTTAAACTAATTACCGAAACCGGAAAAAAACGGTCTGCCAAAACTGTAACCGTCAGCGGTCAAAATATTCGGTTTATTTTTAGAAGCTCTGAAAAAACTGAATAAAGATATTCTGAAGCAAACCTTTCCAGGTTTCCAGATTCATGTTCGGAAGGTTAAAAAAATTTAAAAGGTCAAAAACCCAAACCGAACTGGTTCTACGGGTTCGTTTCAGGAAAAGTGGAAGCTTAAATGGATTCATACATGTATTTGTATGAAAAGAAACAGGACAATTCAATATAGGCCAGTATTCTCCCAAACAGAAAATTAAAACTCTACACTTGCCTTTGAGAAGGACAAGTAGGCGTAAGCGAAACATTAAATCGTTTTTTTGGAGAGTAATTATTACGTCATCGCTAAAAACTTAGATGGACACAAATCCAGCGACCCATCCTTTTTAATATTTTAACGGTACATACAGGTATACCGAAATAAAAACGGAACCGAATACCCAAAACAATATTAGAACCAAAACAAAATTTTTTCCCGAATCATTGATATCGCTCTGTACCGAAAATACGATTCGTTTTGATTTCCTGTTTTAGACACACCCTGTGATAGATCAGTTACAGTTTGATTATTTGTAGATTCTTTTAAATATTTTAAACAGTTTTATCCTGACTAAAGAATCATTAAATCTCGGATTAAGGCAAAAGAGGGTAAAAATAGTTATAATGTGAACGATATTTACGGACAAAGCTGCCACATTAAATGGGGAATTTTCATCGGAGGTTTCTCCATGGTAATAAAATACTTAAGAAACTACTTTTCAAGACTACAAATGAATACATACCCATGATTTTGACAATAATAGAACACAGACCCATTTTACAGTGACTGACGAATTAATAAATCATGGAAAACTAAATGTGTTAAGAAACTGACATCAGGTCCAAAATTTTCTCTTGTTAGCGCAGTTCCATATTATTGTTACGAACGGTTCTTACGTTATTAAAGCATTTGCGGTACTTTTCCTTCGCCTAGGCTACGTTATCATGCATTTAACGTACTGGCTGTGATTGGTACTTTCGTACTTTCAAGCACTATTTTACAAAGTTTCAAAATATCCGTAACATTATTTCACTCTTCAGGTACTGAATTAATACGACTCTCACTCTAGTTTTAATTCTATTCGGGAACACATCGATTCAATGTTGTAGGCATTCACATTCACTCAAATTCATTGGAATAAGTGTCGTATATCATTCAATTCATTCATCAGAGCAATCATTCAGCCCTCTATTAGGAACAGAATTATAAATTGTGTACTGTTTATGAGTAACTGCTAAACAGATTAGTAATGTTCGCTCAACTGGAGACATCGGTGGAAAACCATGTGTTTTTAATACAAAATATAGAAAGAAGTTTGCATTTTTAACCAGAAACAAAAGAAGCATTAGGAAAGTCTGTTTAGACCAGTTTGAACCACTGAACCAAACCAGTTCCAGTTTCCATGCGACTTGCATCTCTGCTTCACTCCATATCTTTTCTCTCTCTTTATTTTCCATCAACTAATATCCATTTCTTCACATTCAACAGTCATGCCAACGTTGTGATGGAATCCTCTGGAATGCAAAATATGATCACAACCCATTCACATTTGTCACTGGAGATACTTCGTGCACTCGCAACACAACAAGTTCCACCAATTGGAAAATAATCTGAAACTAGAATTCAAAGACAAACCGTAAATCAGTAATAACAAAATCCCAACTACTTACGTCAACGCAGGAAACGTTACTAAAACAATAACATTATAAAATCCCACAATTCAAGAATCAGAAAAATGTATAATTTAATGTTTAAAGATAATTCCATGTAAATGTTGACCGTGGCTGCATCCTAAATGGTTCAAACGCTGGGTTTTCAATTTTAGCATACTCTGTCCAACATAACGGCCGGTATGTTACGAATAAATTCTAAAATATTGATTTCCAGTGCGTCAACTGTTGCGGGTTTGTCGGTCCTTAACATAGCCCCACAAAAAAAGTCCAAATCAGTGGCGGATACAGCTGCGATATTTTCCTCTGTCCGCACTCTACGCATGCGTGTTGGTTGTTTAATGTCCACTAATGTAAATTTGACAAGATTCCGACTAGCCGCCTCAGAAGGTCGCCAAAACTGACCATAAAATGGAGGAAGTGCTCGATGCAAAACTATATTGCCAAAAAGAAATAGTAGCAAAACAAAGCACTTTCCAAATATTTTTAAGGCCCTCTTCTGGTCTAGAGGGCTAAATTTTACATGGTTTTTAAAAATTCGTGGAAAGAAATTCGGAAGAGATTTTGTAATTCTGTTTTTTGTATTTGGTTGTACAATTCATTATAAACAGAGAAAGGCAAAGCTAACTTCGTCTGCACCGAAGTTTTGATACACTTGAAATAGCTTGTCACAACGGTTGGCGACTTCGACCAAACTTTGCAAATCACTTTAAAGGGGTATTCTCCATGTCGAGGCTGTTTTATGGACCTGGACGATGCCAGCTGCATACAGCGGACCTTCCCCATCTTCAAAAAAATTGTTTTCAGGAGCAGCTCCCTCTGTTCTGCGTGCAATTCTGCCTTTATTAGATACGGCCGCAGCTCTAGTTTCGGAGCGGATTAATCATTCTGAGCATTGTGTAGCATAGCCTTCGATAGTTATCGATTGAAAGTCGATTAATAATCGATATCGATCTGAGGCGACAGCATGTATCCATACAAATTAAGGGGGTCTTCTCATTCAAAACCCGTTTTTTGGACCCTTTTTAAAAAAAATTCTTATTTGAAAACGCATTTAAAATTTTTTTATTTATTGTATTACAAAAGGTTCAAAGTAAATAAAAAAATTTTTAATTGTCGATACTGAGTAAAATAAACAAGGTTTATAATCAGTATAGATGTAATTCTTTTTTTTAAATAAAATTTTTTGAAATTGAAGATAAAATGGCGGCCAGTTCGAAAAAAATCGTGGTTTCGAGATAAACGCGTTTTTAAAGTTTGAAGTAATTTTTTTGGAGAAAAACTTTAAATAAAATCAAAAATGTTTAAATGCAGTTTTAAAGAGCTGACAATTTTCCGTCGAATTCACTTTGTTTCATCAAAATCGGTCCGGTAGAACCGGAGAAAACTTAACTCATAGGTCAAAATACGAGGGTTTCAAGAAAACCCAAAAATGTTTTTTTTTCAAGAAAAGCAGTTCTGCTGGTATCAAAGTTATTTTTTTGGCAAAAAAAAGAAAAAAAGTGACAAATTAAAGTACGCAATTAACAAAAGGAGGTAATTCTGCGTCATTAAAGCTTTATTTCATCAAAATTGGTTCAGTAGATGTGAAGAAAACTGGCCAGGTAGTCAAAAAAAGCCTTTGAAAGAAAATCTAAATATTTCAGATATTTTTTACTTACAAATATTAGTTGGCGATGCCAGCTCAAGGCCACCTTCCTCTTTTTCGTAGAAACTGCTTTCTGCTGCCCTCTCTGCTCTGCGAGCCGTTCTGCCAGCTTTTGATGATGCCGCAGCTCGAGTCTCTGATCGGTTCAATCTGTCTTCATTGCGAGATAGTGCGTATTCGTATGCGTTTTGCCAATCGCAATACCCATCAAACCCATAATTTTAAGTATGGGTATAAAACCGTCGTTGAAGAGGCACGTTGCAATGAAATTGGCCACTTCGATGGTGCGTGCGCCTGAGTTGATGTGTTTGGGCGAAAGTGACCAAAGAATAGAATTGTAGGACTCATTGGAATTCTGAGTTTCAGATCCAAGGCATCTTTCAAGCAAATTATCTGCCGACAGCGCTTCGTAAGCTGGTTTTATTACCTCCATCACCTTCTTGTCGAGAGGTGCATACGTGTGGTGAAAGCTATCTAACGTACCTTCAGCAGCTGCTTTCTGCCATGCGCACCGACTTGACGCACCGGTGGGGCAATTTTGGTGTTGCGGTTTATCATCGGTGGAGCACTTATGGTAAAAAGTGGCCCAAATTTCCTTTTCCATATCCTCCACAGAATTCGGTGGTTACTTTATGCCGCTTCGTTCGAAAATGAGGCGAAAAAAATAGCTCATTTTGACGAAGACCTTGCTTCACAAAAAAGGCTGTACGAATTTCTAAAAATCCTTTTAGGGGCATATTCACAACTACGCAACCTATAAATAAATGCAAAAAAAAAAGTCGAAAAAAAGAAGCCCGAAAAAAAAAACAAAAAAAAAAAAAAAATATATTTTTTTTTTTTTTCGCTTTGGTTTGTTTGGGGGATGGGGGACGATTGTTTTAAAGGTTAATAAATTCTTAACTCCCCCCTCCCAAAAAAAAAAAGTGTTGTTGCCAACCCACCCCCGGTTAATTATAATAAAAAAAAAAAAAGGAAAGGAATTTGTTTAGTATAAAAACCTTTAACGCCCATAGCCGTATTGTGAAAAAAAAATTAAAATTAAAAAATTGGCGGCTTTTAAAAACGAAAAATCGATTTTTGACCATTTGTTTTTAAAAAAAAAAAAAAAAAAAACAAAAAAAAAAAATAAAAAATTTTTCTCAAAGATTGATGACGATAGCCACGTTAATTCTGCGTCCATAAAGCCCTACATCATCAAAATTGGTACGGAAGAACTCGGAGAAAAGGGGGCACCATTTTGAAAAACGTGGTTTCGAGAAAAACGCGATCAAAGTTTGAAGGAATGTGAAAATTACTTGTATTTGTGAAGACATTGTTCGACAAAAAAGGCAATATATTCTAATGTATATCGAATTTTAAAAAATCCTAAGCTAAAAATATAAAAAAAATTTGAAAAAAAAAATTTTCTAGACCAGTAGAGGGCCTTAATTCGTTCTTCTTCCTCTGAGGTCATATTAGCCCAGAATGGTAACAATTTAAAATTTTGAGCCGTTCACTCTCTGAACCTTCGGAACTAGTGAGCCAGCACGACACTGTAAACCACGCGTGCGCAGCCCTGGTTGCGCTCACGGTTATCGGCGGCGCGTTATCGATTAGCCCCATAGTCAAAACAAAAAAGGGAATTTTTCGGGTCTTGCGCTTAATATTAGCACACAACAACTACAGAACCATTCGACTTATTCTCATGTTAAGCTATTTACATTAACGATTACGATGCGTACGATGTAAACTTGAAAGCTAGGGAATCAAACAATTTTTACTCATACTCGACGACGCCAAACTTACACGTGCAGACCGAATTTCTCTATTGAAAGTGGAAAACCTTGAACCAGGACGCATCACAGAAGCACAATGTCGACCAGTTGCTTGCAAAATATGAATATGTCAGTTGCTCAGAATTGGTGTTACACGCAGATGGAAGTGGTTAAATTTAGCTATACGTGGACCATAGAAAACTTTAGGTATCGTTCTGACAAGATGGGGGAAGTACTCGAATCGACCACATTCTCGGACGGTGTTGATGACAAACAGAAATGGTGTTTAATAATGTATCCCCAAGGCAAGAATGCGGCGAGCAAGGATTACATATCCATATTTCCAGAATTACTTTCGTGTAATAAATCGGAAGTCAAAGAATTTAAAGCCAAGTTCAAATTTGCCATATTAAATGAAAAGCGTGAGCAATTCTGTCCAGTGGAAACCCAATATAAATCATATCTGCATGCCGAAAGTAGTTCGGACATCCCTATACTCATACACCGTTGCGTTCTCTTAAACGAAGAATATGGTCTCCTGCCCGAGGATAAGCTGACCATATTCTGTGAGGTCACCGTGGTGGAGGACAGTGTGAACGTCTCCGGACAATCCAATGAGGTGCAGTTCGAAGTGCCCGATTCTAAGCTATCGGAAGATCTGGGCTGTCTGCTCGACAACGAAAAGTTTACTGATGTAACCCTCTCGGTTGGAGACCGTGAGTTTCAGGCACACAAGGCCATACTGTCAGGTTGGTACAGAGTCGATGCGATCCCAGAGAATATGGTAATTCATTGTCTTTCAATTGCAGCTCGTAGCGATGTCTTTGCGGCCATGTTTGAGCATGAGATGGAGGAGCGTCAGCTGAATCGTGTAACCATAACCGATGTGGATCCTGAGGTTTTTAAGGAAATGCTGCAATTTATATATACGGGCAAGGCGCCCAACCTGAACTCAATGGCTAATGGTCTCCTGGCGGCTGCTGATAAGTATGCACTCGAAAAGCTGAAAGAGATGTGCGAGAAGGCGCTGTTCGTCAATCTCTCTGTGGAAACTGCAGCTGATACCTTAATATTAGCTGATCTCCACAGTGCGGATCAGTTGAAAGCACAAACGATAAATTTCATTAAAACGTAAGTGATATAAATAGAGTCTGGAGTTAGGGTTAGGTCCAGAGATAGCAAACGCAACGTGAAACATAATAGGATTTGTGGTTGGCTTTTTGTGGCTAACATAAACTCAGCGGAATTCAATTAAGGGCACATGGATATTTTTTGCGTTTTTATGGGAAATTAGATGAGAAATGAATCAAATTTTTATTAAATAATAAGTGAATAAGTGAATAACGATATTAGTTCAACAAATGTCTTAATACTACAAATCAACAGGTGTTAGATTAACAAACAAATTATTTTCAAAAATTGATTTATTATACAGCGAAATTCAATTAAAGGCACGTATTTAAATTATATGGCAAAAAAACAATATACATATTATTGTCAAAGAAAATGATGATTAATAGTGAGTCCAGCTTCCAGATTTTAAAATCACTTCAAAAATTCGTTTTGGCATTGAGTCTATGACCTTTTGAAACTCGGAAGTAGGAATTTTGGCCCATTCACTGACTACAGCAATTCTGAGCTCTTCCACCTACTCGAATTTGCGATGACCAGCATATAGACGTCGTGCCAAGTTACCCCACATGTTCTCTATAGGATTTAGATCTGAGGAACGTGCTGGCCACAACATAACATCGATCTGCTTCTCCTGAAACCAATTAACGCTGAGTCGTGATACATGTATGGCAGCGTTATCCTGCTGAAAAATGGTGTCTGAAGTAGGTTGCTGATGCAAAAAGTTTATTAATACTTCATCCAACATGGTTATATACTTTTCCGAGTTCATACGCCCATTCACTTTACATATGGGGGTCCTTCCCCCATATGTAAAATAAATAAAAAATTAGTTAATACAAAAGATGGAAAAATTATCAGAGGAAAAAAATGTGTAAAAGAAGTCTATATTCAAAATGGGATGCCTGCAGCTCTTACCATTTCTGAGATCTGTACGTAATATGGATAGGAAGACAGACTTGGCTACAGCCTAGCCCCAAATACAAATTTAACTATACTGTAAAACTCAACAGACCATTCTCCCTCTTTGACAATACAGAATCCATTATTTTAAGAATTAAGAAATTCCGTTTTTTGGAGCTCACACCTGTGGCTAGGATGAGGAAGCTGCGTTTTGACGAGCAGACAGGTTCTTAAAAAAATCATTTTTGTGGGCAAAGTATTTATAAGTATTATCAAAGACACTACACATAGTAGATGCCGCTCCTCATACAAACTTTTTTATTTATCGTTTTGAAGCTTGTTAGCAGAATAGAAGAAGCCTTTCACAGCTGCCAAGGTCAACTTAGTTTCGGTTTTAATATTCCTCAACATCAATCCAAATGAGTTTCACATTTTACGACTAACTCTGGAGCTTCAAGCCAGAGGTTTCAATGGCGTTGATGGATAGACTTTGATCTGTTGGAAGTAGGATCGTGTGTTCGAATCGAGGAGCAGACCACATTTTTTTTTATTCATTTCTGCCTTCATCTATTGTCTTCGTCTTTGCGACATCTGATTTGGCCATTCCGACTTCGTGTGGCCCAGCGATATTGTTGTTGGCCATAAGGATGAATGAGCACCTCGGCTTTACAGCAAAAAAATTTAGCTATGAAAAAAAAAGTAGATCTTGCCTCAACCGGGGTTCGAACTCACAAATCAAAAATGAAAGGCAGCGCGCACGCTCTGATCATCAGACTGAGCAAACACCGTTATAGGGAGAATTCAAAATTTCACAATAGCTTCCTATAGTGACTGAATCGCCAAGAAAGCATTTCCTCAACGCAGCTCCCATTGCTCTCCAAAACGAAAAAAACGTTTAAAATGCTGAAAATATTTACTAGAAGTGTGTTTTTCTTGATATCGAAGAATAACAAACAATTTTATTTGTTTAAAAATACAATTTGAAAACAAAAAAAAAAAAAATGCTCGCGTCAGGCCATGATTCGAACCCACGACTGGCTGACATGGGCGGCGATTTAACCTCATCATTTCCAATTCCGGGGCAGACCATTTACAATTATGAAGCCTGCAGACAGCAAATAATTTTGATTTGTTTTTTTAATAAGGTAACCTATTATAAAGATAAAGATGTCAAATAAATGGAACTGTTTGGATGGAATTTTAATATCTCTTACTAGCGATAGCCCTTGCTTCCTCCCAGGGGCCGAAAACATTTCGCTATTCCATGTACAACGACCTGAGCGCTTGCCGAAGCTGGAGACCAAAAGAGCAGAAAGGCGGTCATTCTGACAGAGTTCGAAGCGATTACGTCGAAGCAGATTCACGGAGCTTTATTTTCGCACAATTTATACACTCACTTTTGGCCTTCGCTCGCCGGCCATCGCTGTTTTAAGATTTTTACGCTCTCAACTTTGTGTGAGCGGAGAGGCGCGACTTTCGGCGCCACCAAAAAAAAACAGCTGCATATTGCAAAACCAGTGTATGGTTCGGCATCTTAGAGATTATATTGGTTTTTGCCAATACTAGCTCACTTTTTGGCCTCGCAAGCTATAAAAGAAGAGTGTTCTGACTGACTTACTGACTGATTCACTGACTCATTGGCAATCATCGCACAGCCTAAACGGTAAGAGATAGAGGGCTGTAATTTGGACAGGAGTCTGTTAGTGGTGAAGGTGGGACGGAGCCCACGAGGAAAATGGACGGAAAATTCTTCATTCAAAAACTATTTTTCTTCCGATTGGCTTCAACTCGGTTTGTAAGATGGAATAAGAAATAGTTTGAAATATGATTTTCTGATTTTGGAAAATTTGACCCAAAGGTCGGAAAGTTCAGCATAAAAACTATTTTTTATCCGATTGGCTTCAAAATTGGTTTGAAATACGAAATAATTTAAAACGTGATTTTTCAATGTCGGAAAACGCTCCCAGGAGTGAGAACGACCGAAAATTTGCATGAAATGTATTTTTTTTCCGGTTGGCTTAAAACCCGGTTTGTAAAGTATAATACGCATTAATTTGCAATGCCTTTCCATTGTTGGTAAGCCCTTACGGTCGGAAAATTTCGGAAAATGCTGCGAAAAGAAAACTATTTATTATCCGTTTGGCTTGAAGCACGGTTACAATGAATGATATTGAAAAGGCGTGCAAATTCCAGAAAATTACAGGAAAATAATTATTTTTCTTCCGATTTACTTGAGACTCGGTTTGGTAATAATAAAATGCGAAATAAGTAAGGGGCGATTTTCCAATGATGGAAAATCCGGGAGTAAAATGACCGGAAAATTCAGCATGCGAAATAAACATTTTTTCTGATGGACTTAAAACTCGGACAGGGAATGATGGGCATGGGATGTTTTTGCGTGATGTGAGTGGAAGTTATTGGGACGTGGGTGGGATTGCTCTTTTTTTGAAGCGGGTAATAGAATGGGTGAATGGGAAGTTGGTGGGGATGTGGGCGGAAAGTGGGTGGGGGAGTGGAGGATGTGGGCTGGGATATTGGTTCTATACGGTCAAAGGCGCAGCGAAGCGCGACGGGTTATGTTCTATATTTTCCTGTATGCGTGGAAAAACTACATATTTTGGGTGAACCGAACCCAATTTTTCGAAAAGTGGTCCGGTTCGGGTTCAGGTTCGAGGAGACAAAAATATTAGGGGGTTCGGTTCATGGTCCGGTTCGTCGGACCCAAAAACCCCAAACCGAACCGGTTCTAAGGGGTTCGGTTCAGGACCGGTTTGCAGCCTTGGTTAAGACCTGTCTGAACTACTGAACCAAACCAGTTCCAGTTTCCATGCGGCTTGCATCTCTGCTTCACTTTTTGTATCAACTAACATCATTTTGTTCTCATTCAACAGTCATGCCACCGTTGTGATGGAATCCTCTGGAATGCAAAATATGATCACAACACATTCACATTTGATACTGGAGATACTTCGTGCACTCGCAACACAACAAATCCCAGCAACTGAAAAATGATATGAAACAAGAATTCAAGAACAACCCGTGCATCAGCAATAACAAAATCCCAACTATTTACAACAGCATAGAAAACGTTACAACAATAACATTACAAAATCCCACAATACAAGAATCATCCAGCACAACTACGAGTTTCCGAGGTCTCAATCTAAAATGCTAAAAATGGTACTGAAATTGAAAATCTACCAAATATTGAAGACAACTTATAATTTGAATAACTGTGAAATTTAATCATTTTTATCATAAAATTGCTCAAAATATCACAATACTAGTTTATTAAGGCATAACTGTAGATGAGCAATACTGGAATCAGTGTTGCCAACGGTTGAAGCTGAAAATAAGTTTAAATATGGCTAAAAATGTCTATAAAATATAGCTGAAATATGTATGATCTTCTTTTGTTTTCATTAAATAAATTGAAAAAGTTTTTGTTTTCACTTTATAGTTTTCAGCTTCTGATTGGGAATTCCATGGTCTCGCAAACTATTTGGAAGGGGACTTGGAGAGTTTGGTGGTTTGGGTGTGAGTTGACTAGTCTGTTTGCAAGCAACTGTTTCGCTAACATATTGCAATGGTCACGAACACCAAGTAACTGGGTCTCTTCGTGCAGATGGTCTACATGGGCCATGGTGTGGCATCCAGTAATGGTGCGCAGGGCTGAGTTTTGGGCTCGCTGGAGGTTGCCCCATTGCGTATCACTAAGTGCTGCTGTCCAAACGGGTGCAGCATAGTCGCAAAGAACTCTACCGATTGCTATATATGTTACTACAGGGTTGTCCATATTCGACGGACCCATCTGGCAACGCCATAACTTTTGACAGAGATGTCAGATCGCTTAATGACATACCGCGTTTGAAGCGTCAGTCCAAGCAGATTTTTACCATGGAACAATACACGCCACGCGAGCGCTCTGAAATAGTTGAAATTTACATTCAACAGAACAAGTCAATTGTGAAAACTCAACGTGCTTTTAAAAAATTCACATTTTCACATTTCACATTGAATGGGACCGTAAATAAGCAAAATTGCCGTATTTACGCCACTGAAAATCCTGAGGAGATTCAAGAAGTGCCTCTTCATGACGAAAAAGTCACAGTTTGGTGCGGCGTTAGTGCGAAAACGGTCATTGGGCCGTTTTTCTTCCAAAATGAAAATGGCCATGCTGTTACCATCAACCAGGAGCGTTATCGCGACATGATGACCAATTTTGTGATGCCAATTATTCGTCGAAAGCGTATGAGGCAGTTCTGGTTTCAACAAGACGGCGCTCCACCGCACACAAGTCGCATAACAATCGATTTTCTGAAGAAATTGTTTCCGGGCCGTTTGATGTCGAAAAGTGGTGATTTGGACTGGCCACCGCGTTCGCCCGATTTGACGCCGCCTGACTTCTTCTTGTGGGGATATTTGAAGTCAAAGGTTTACGTTAACAAGCCAAGGACCGTAGAAGAGCTCAAGGACAACATTCGTGAAGAAATAGCCGCTATTCCGGCCGAAATGTTGGCGAAATCGATGGAAAATGCTGCAAAAAGGGCACAATACGCCATCAACGCCAGAGGCGGCCATTTGAGAGATATCATATTCAAAATTGATGTAAACAAATCTACTTGGAACAAATTAAATGATTAAGATTGCCAACCGCCAAATTTTTATTTTTTTCTTTGATTTTTTAAAAAAAAAACATGGGTCCGTCGAATATGGGCAACCCTGTATTAGCGTCTCTTTTTCTTTTCCCCAAGAACTTCTCTCTGACTTTGCGTGCGGTGTTTTCGGAGTGCCGCGAGAAGAAAAACAGGTTGTCGAAAGTCACTCCCAGAATTTTTGGGTATTTATTAGTGGGAATCTGTCCTCCATCCACGGTGACCTCGTGTTGCGTATTTACAGTCTTGGTCCAGGTCGTAAAAAAGGTAGAGCTGGATTTTCCGGGTGAGAGTGTCAGGTTTCGACTAGCCAGGAATGCAGAGACTGTAGGGAGGTAGGAGTTAAGACTCTCAACTACCTTATTGTAGTCCCTATACGATCCGAGAATGGTGCAGTCATCTGCATAGCTGACTAGCTTGAGTTCCGCTGGAGGTGGTGGCATGCCAGCTACATAAAAGTTGAAGAGGAGTGGGGAGAGTACTCCATCTTGGGGAACTCTCTGCTTCAGCTTTCTATATTTGAACTTCTTGTCCCGGAACTCCACAAAGGGTTGTCGGCCTGTCATATAGTTTGCTAACCAGCGCTTTAGGGTGTTCGGTAGCGCTGTGCCTTCGATGTCTTTGAGGAGGATGGAATGGCTCACAGTATCGAAGGCTTTTGAAGGATCGAGAGCGACGCGTACAGTGCGCTTGTGCGGGCTAGGGGGAGTTGAACCCTTCTGCGATGATGGTGGCAATTTCGCAGAGCGCTGTACTCGTGCTGCGCCCTTTCCTGAAGCCATGTTGGTGGCTCGCTAGTGGGAGGTGTTCTTGCAAGATGGGTAGTATGAGGGCTTCAAGAATCTTGATCGCTGGTGCCAGCAGGATAATGGGCCTGTAGGAGGTACCAAGTTCAGCTGGTTTTCCCGGTTTGGGAACTGGCAGGATTTTGCCTGTCTTTCATATGTCCGGGTTAATCAGGCTGGACATGCATAGGTTGAAGAGCTTTGTGAGATACTCCACTCCATTTTTGCCGAGCTTCTTAAGCATGACTAGCCATTTTTCTCTCCGATGCTCGTCTACCATTTTTGCGATGTCTGGATATTCTTCTTCTATGCGGGGGTCAGCAGGATTTGCGGCTCTAATGTTGTCGCGCATTTGAGCCTTTTCCGAGGCTTCGGTGGGGAAACCTGGGCGAATTCTGGGAATCCTTCCTGCGGGTATGTGGCGTTTCCCCGCACAGGTGAGAATCTTGCGAAGGACAAGCCTCCAGCTGTGACATCTGTGTGTTCTTCTTCCTGGTTGAAAAAGGCTCTCTGAGTGTGTTGTGAAGGCACACCATTCCGCCTTGGAGAAGTTTATGAAAGTGCGCTTCTCCGCTGACACAAAATCTGTGTCACCATTAATGGTGATGGTGATGGGCAGGTGGTCAGAGTTGAGCGCTATATCGACATTCCACTCCGAGTTGGTAAGGAGGTTGGAGCTGATTATGGAGTTGGTCCAGATTTATGCTGTTGAAGTTGGAGTTTCCACCTGTTCGGCTATGCTGATCCCCTAGGATCGTTACGGAGTAGGGAGAACCAGCTCTCATGATGAGCATTTAGGTCACCAATGAGGATGCGGTTTTCACCAGCGAGCAGGTGGGCAAGTTCTACTTGATAGCCTGAGTGGCATGCTGCGACGGGGGGAATATATACATTTATAATGTCCAAGGAAGTGCCACCGGTTTGCAGTGCAATTCCTTGTACTTTCATGTGCTCATCAGGAGCTGGGTCCAGCTGCAGGTGTCTGTAGTTAACAGACTCAGGCCAGTCCACCTCCTGCATTACGCTGTCTGTCCTGCACAGTGAAAACAAAATTGGCTACACGACGCGTGTAGAAACGTCAAACCTAAACGCAACGTATTTCGCCTTGTTAAATTGCACACGCTGCGTGTAGAATTCAGAAAGCCACACGCGACGTGTAGAATTAAAAAATCTAAATGCAAATGTAGAAAAGTTAAATGCTGCGTGTGCAAAGCCAAAGTCTACACGACATTAGAAAAATCAGCTCATTTTCCCAAATAATTCTACATTTTCATGCAGCAATCTGAATACCACACGGACGTTTAGGTTTTCTACATTAACGTTTGGATATTGAAATCCTACACGCGCGTGTGGAAATTCTACACGAAAAATGTAGCTCCACATCATTACTGAATTCTTATATTTTTCGTTTAGCAAGCTGGTTGTCACATGTGACGTGTGGGATTTCTAAATGTACGTTTGGATTTACAAAATCTAAACGCTGCGTGTTGAAAATCTACACGAATCGTGCGCAAATTTCTGTTGTCTGTATATAAATAGCGATTGCGTTGAATTAGAACTTGAGAATTACAAGCAAGCAAATATTGGACTGTACCCTTAGCAGTTTCAATAGAAGTAATGTCTTAGAGGCCTTGCCTTACACGCGTTACGTGGCGGAGACGTCTAAAACATCATTTCAATCGTGTTGCAGTCCAAATGCCGGGATTTTAAATCTACCAGAGTAAAAAAAAAAATATAAATTTGGAAAAAAAATAAAAAAATTGAAAAATTCACGAAAAAAAAAAAAAGCTACACAAAAGCAATGGGTTGAAAATACCGGTCGAAACGTGTAGAAATCCTACATTTTGCATTTTTTTTTCTCTGTGTGTCTGATGATATTGTATTCCCCGGATGTGATTATACCTGCCCTGGGTGTGAGCTTTGTCTCCTGGACCGCTGCTATCCGGATGTTCTTGCGGGACATATAATCAGTGATCCCCCATCTTCGGTTTTATTCCTTTTTTAAAAGAAAGCTGTTGCTCTTGGTTTGGCTTGACCAGTGCCTTTGAAAATTTTCATCATTGCGGAAATTGAAAAATGGTTCATTTTTTTCTTAACTTGCCAACAGCAAGGCACGGATTCAAACAAAAATTAAAATGAATTAAAATAAAAACTAACCATTTGAGAACAGAATAAAATTAAGAAATTCAAATTCCCAATAGTATTCATTTGCCAAATGACGTCACAGACTAGCAAATTCATGCACTGTAACATTTGTTTGCACTACCTTGTTTTTTCATTCTAGCATGGTGTGAAGGCACGCTATCGATTACGATGCCTACGACGCCAACTTGACAGCTGAGGGAATCGAATAATTTTTACTCATACTCGACGATACCAAACTAACACGTGCAGACCAAATTTCTCTATTAAAAGTGAAACACCTCGAACCAGGACGCATCCAGTAGCACGATGTCGGACAGTCATTTGTCGGAAGCTAATCCGCCAGTTCTAAATTGGTGCAGCACGCAGTTGGAAGAGGTTAAATTGAACTATATGTGGACCATACACAAATTTAGTGTTCGTCCTGAAAAGATGGGGGAAGAACTCCTATCGTCCACATTCTCTGGCGGTGCTGATGACAAACTGAAATGGTGTTTACAATTGTATCCCAAAGGCAATAATGCGGAGAGCAAGGATTACGTATCCTTATATTTACAGTTAGTTTCGTGTAATGAATCAGAGTTCAAAGCCAGGTTCAAATTTTCCATATTAAATGCAAAGCGTGAGAAAATTAATGCAGTGGAATCCGATTGTTATTCATATTTGGAGGGCCACGCTTTGGGCCACCCTAAATTCATACGCCGCGACTTTCTCTTGAACGAGGACAATGGTCTTCTGCCCGAGGATAAGCTCACCATATTCTGTGAGATCAGCGTGACGGCGAACACTGTGAACATCTCCGGACAATCCAATAAGGTGCACTTCAAAGTGCCCGAGTGTAAGCTATCGGAGGATTTCGGCCATCTAATTGACGACGAGAAGTTCAGTGATGTAACGCTCTCGGTTGGAGGCCGTGAGTTTCAGGCGCACAAGAACATTTTGGCAGGTTGGTACAGAGGCGATGCGATCCCAGAGAATATGGTAATTCATTGTCTTTCAATTGCAGCTCGTAGCGATGTCTTTGCGGCCATGTTCGAGCATGAAATGAAGGAGCGTCAGCTGAATCGTGTGGACATAGCCGATGTGGATCCTGAGGTTTTTAAGGAAATGCTGCAATTTATATATACGGGCAAGGCGCCCAACCTGAACTCAATGGCTAATGGTCTCCTGGCGGCTGCTGATAAGTATGCACTCGAAAAGCTAAAAGTGATGTGCGAGGAGTCGCTGAGCATCAATCTTTCTGTGGAAACAGCAGCCGAAACCCTAATTTTAGCTGATCTCCACAGTGCGGATCAATAAAAAAAAAAAAAAAAATCTAAAAAAAAAAAAATTCATTAAATTTATAAAAAAATTAAAAAAAAAAAAATAATAATAAAAAAAAAAAAAAAATAAATAAAATAAAAAATAAAAAAAAAAAAAAATATAAAATAATTTTTAAACAAAAAAATAAATAAATAAAACCCATAATAAAATAATTAAATAAATAAAATAAAAAAATAAAAATAATTAAAAAATTAAAACATAAAAATAAAAAAAAAATAAATCAATCAAAAATAATAAAAACTCTTAAAAAACAAAAAAAAATAAAAAAAAAAAAAATAAAAATTTATAATAAAAATTAATATATTTTAAAAACCTTTTTTACCAAACGACTGCTGATTGTGAATTGCAACTCCATATCTCGCAAACTGTTTGCAATTTCGTTTTGAAGAATAAGAGAAAGTTGTTGTTGTTGGTTTTGGCTGCAAACCATTTTCTAAATAACAAATCAAAATCATCAGGTTTCCCCTTATTTTCTACTGTTTTTTCAACTTTGTCTTGAAAAATGAAACGAATTTATCTAATCAATGCAGAACAAAACGCATTAGACTTAAATCACAGATGGTTTCGAGATAAACGCCTTTAAAGTTGCAAGTTCCTTTTGGAGGAGTAACAAAAAAATCAAAAATGAAAAAATGCAATTCTAGAATGGTGACAATTCTGCGACGATTGCATATTATTTCAGCAAAATTTAGTAGAATTGGAGAATAGTGGCTTGGCAGTCCGAAAAGTAACCAAAATATTACAGATATTATATACTTACAGATATTAGTCGGCGATGCCAGCTGCATACAGCGGACCTCCCCCATCTTAAAAACGAGAGCGTAAGTTAAAGTCGGCTCTAACCGCTTCGATTTTACCGTTATCTCATGAAAAACACATTATAAAAGGGTTCCCGCGTTCCTTAGTGTGACCATCCGAAAAGTATGCAACATTTTTTAGGGTGGGAGGGGTGGTAGCGGGGGGCTTGGTTCACTTTTTTTCACTTATTTTCAGCAGTTGTGAACGTGACTTCAGAAGTCCCACAGGGTAGTCACCTAGGCCCGTTGGTGTTTGTCCTTTTTGTAAATGACCTTCCACAAGTCCTATTGTATGCAGAAGACGTTAAAATCGGTCAACCATACGCTGATTGGTTCTTGTACACGCGGCTTTAACTCGACCTTAATAAACTGGAGAAATGGTGTTCAAATAATATTCTTTTCTTGAACCATTCTAAATGCCAAATGATAACTTTGACTTACCTCACGTTGTCTCCTATTTTATAGAAAATCATATCCTGGACAGTATTTCACATGTAAATGATCTTGGTATATTATTTGACCACAAATTTGTTTTTCAATAGCCACAGTGAATAAAGCCAAAGGTGTTCTGGCATTTATTGAGCGTTGGTAGAAAGAGTTTGATAACCCTTATACAACTAAATCATTCTACATATCCTTAGTATGTCCTATTTTGGAATACTTCTCTAGTACATGGGGCCCACAGTACAGAGAGCTGCAATCTCTAATCGAATCTGTGCAGAAAGAATTTCAAATTTTCGCAATCTGCATTAGGACTCTAAAAGGCATTTACCGCCGTACCGATCGAGGTTAAAATTAATCGATCTTCGCAAAATATGCAATGATGTCCTATTCGTCCAAAAAATTTTTCTCGGGTTGGTAGATTCTCACTCGCTCCTCACTTCCATAGACTTTACAGTTACCTCAAGGTTCGCCCGTACATTCCGGCCACTATGTTTGTCACTCTGCAGGTCCAACTATGCCCTTCATGAACCTTTTCTAGTATATATATAAACTAGCAAATAACCCGACGCTCTTCGCTGCGCCTTCAACAGTATAGAACCAAACAATATAAGATTTAATAATACCCCGTAGAACCCAGAAATCGAACTTTACTGATGGGTTTTCCCTCCAACTCATCCCACCAACTCTGCACCCAATTCCCACCCACCCCACTTCCCCCAGTCCCCACTCACTTCCCACCCACTGCCCGCCCACTTCCCACCCACATCCCTCCCACTTCACAACCACTTACCACCCATTTTCCACCCACTCACCATTCAATTCCCAGTGGGCATCCCGGCGTTATTTCAACATCGGAAAATGAAACCACAAATTAATTCTCATTTTGACCTTACAAACCGAATTTCAAGCCAATCGGATAAAAAATAATTTTATGCATGCAGAATTTTCCGGCCATTTTCCTTGTGGGCGGATTTCCAAAATCGGGAAAACACGTGTCGAATTATTTCGCGTACTATGCTTACAAACAAAGTTTCAAGTCAATCGGTTGAAAAATAACATTTTTTCCATACTAACTTTTCCTACGCTTTTCCGACTTTTTCGGGTGGAATTTTCCAAAAAACCCCGTCTTAGTACTCACTTTCACCACTAACAGAAACTCCTTTCCAAATTTCAGCTTTCTATCTCTTACCGTTTAGGCTGTGCGATGATTGCCAATCAGTAAGTCAGTGAATCAGTGAATCAATCAGTCAGGACACTCTCTTTTATATTTATAGAGATATCGAATTACAATTGCACTTGAAAACTTGACTTTGTGTTATTCTGCAACAAAGTGGTTACAGTGTGTACTCGCTATATGAACATACTACAGAGTGTCGAATATCATTCAACTGTGTTTTTCATCGAATGCAACCGACTCTGCTTAGTTTTTTTTTTGATGTGTGCTGTTATTAGTGAAAAAAAAAATGTGTTTACAAATTTTGATTTCAAATCAAAAAAGGCAAGAAGAATTTTTGTTGAATTTCGCGAAAGTTAAAAGTTTAAATCTGAATGTATGAACCAAAACCCTGGCTTAAACGGTTCTACAACCGTAGCTTAGGTCTAAGCTAAGAAACAAGGAAAGATCTGTTAAACTTGTCTGAACAACTTAACCAAACCAGTTCCAGTTTCTTGGGAACTTGCTCTCTGCTTCATCTATTTCTTGTTGTTCATTCATTGGTGTTGCATGATGGATGTAAACCTCTGGGATGGAAAAACAGCTTACAAACACTCTCCTGTGATACTGGAGACATATCGCGCGATTGCAACAACCCCACCAACAACACTACAATTAAAAACAAAGCTTATGATAAAAAAAAAAATAAAGTTAAATAGGCCCCCTCTAGAATTGTAAACACACAACGAAAGAACTGCCTTTACTTGTCAATTGCTAACAATTTAATCTTTATGATAAGCTAAACTATTGCAAATGTTAAAATTACCTTGAACCTCCTATTTAACCGTCTTCTTAATTGCCAACTAATAAATCTAAATGATACTTGAGAACTAATAATAAAATTTTATTTATTTC
>JAEIFU010003680.1:0-25456 GCA_018904235.1 Lordiphosa stackelbergi | reverse complement strand
AAAAAACATGTTTAACAGTGTTCCCGCGTTCCTTAGTGACCATCCAAAAAGTATGCAATATTTTTTTTAGGGTGGTAGGGGTGGTAGGGGGGCTTGGTTCACTTTTTTGCTCATAACTTGAGAACCGTTCATCCGATCTTTATCATTTCTTCGGCAAATCGATTCATTTTGCTAATTATCTGCGAATCGTCAATCTTTAAAATGTAGGAGATATAACGTTTTTCCAAATTGCGGGGGCGGGAGGGGGCGTGGCCAAAATTGGAAACAAACTTGATCTGCGTGCAGATAAAAGAAGCATTTGTCCCATACATGTCAAACCTCTATCTCTTACCATCTCTGAGATCTAGGTGTTCATACAGACAGACGGACGAGACGGACGGACGGACGGACAGACGGACAAGTCTATATCGTCTCGGCTGTTGATGCTGATCAAGAATATATATACTTTATATGGTCGGAAATGATTCCTTCTGCCTGTTACATACATTTGCACGACTTTAGTATACCCTTTTTACTCTACGAGTAACGGGTATAAAAAAATAACTATCCAGTCTAAATGGATACCGAAAATATCCAGAGGATCATCAAAAACTATCAAGTGCACTAACGATTTTCACATTGAAAATTTCATTCTCACTCTTAATTATTTGCCAGAATACAATAAAAATAGATTATGAGGACGGGACCAACTCATACTTATTGCATTATGCATTCAACACATACCCAATTTGTGCCCTCCCTCAGTCTCACGTCTCCTCTCTCTCTCTCTCTCTCTCTCTCTCTCTCTCTCTCTTAACGCAATGTTGCCTGAACGCATTAGCTCATTTATTTGCCCCATAATAACGGCGTTTTCACCCACTTCGCGGACAAATTTTCCAAATTTTCTTTCTTAGTGCGCGCCTGCATAACTAAACGAGGGTCTAT
This sequence comes from Lordiphosa stackelbergi, assembly GCA_018904235.1. Taxonomy (NCBI): domain Eukaryota; kingdom Metazoa; phylum Arthropoda; class Insecta; order Diptera; family Drosophilidae; genus Lordiphosa; species Lordiphosa stackelbergi. The sequence continues at coordinate 24,532 of JAEIFU010003680.1, read as the reverse complement.
GCCAAATCTTAGATCTTTAGGATAAGCCGTTTTGGCTGTGGGTTGATAATATGTCAGTCTGTCTGTCAGTCGGGCCTACAGATTTATAAGTATAGATTGAAGCCCACACATCAAATTTCCAGTTCAAAGCTTAAAAAATTTCTGAGAAATGTTAAATGTCCAAAATATTCACAGTGTAAACCTAAAAACTAAATTTCTACATCACAGCCTAAATAATTTCTGAGATGCGGACGACAGATGTAAAGAGGCAATCCTTTGACAGAAATCCTTCATTTGACAGAAATTTTTTTCGGTGTTTTTTGTTCAGATTTGGAAGTATCAAATAGCCGCATCTTGAGTATGGTACCAATTGACGGAGAGTCAGTCCCCAAGTACCCAAAGTCGTCAAAGTTGATTCTTTACCCTGTCAAGTAGCGGTTAGTGCACCAAATGGTCCTTCGGTCCGGTTGAACTTTAAGCATTTTTATCTATTCCCAAAAACATTGTCCAATTCCATTTTAATCTCAGTATTTGACTTAGGTCTTTAAACAAGCCAACTAATGACCACAAGGTATTCCAAATTAGACAGTCTGCGATCTTCCTCCCTCCATTGCAAAAAGCTATATACTCCTTTGGGTTTACCACCATGCAATAGTGTGATTATACTTTATGAATCTTAACCAGAAATCAAATGATGCATTTCACTAAACTACCAAATTAAATGGTTATCAAAAAAGTGTCGATTTTTTTTCCTTATTCCAATGACTTATCCGACTTGACTGCAGCTTTTTAACTTGTTTAAAATTAGCTTCCTCATACTTAATAGTTTATCTTTATAGCTTCATTAATGCTCCTTAAAAGCTCTTTAAAATTTTTTCAATTTCTTCCAGTGTAATCCGGCTTAGCTGCAAACAAAAATGAAGACACCTGAAAACGGGGCTGCATTCGCAATATTTTATAATACTTTGACAAATATTGCTAATGAAACAAGCTAGTTTGCCAACTGTTCGGCAATTGGCCAATGCGAGTGTAAAGAGAGAGAGAGTGAGGATATGGCCGGGGCACCCACAAAACAGGCTTGGGGTCACTGCAGCATTAAAGCGGAAATAATGTCTGGCTCATCTTCCTGTAGTACAATTAGATATTGCGCAATCTTTGTCGTGGGCCGTGACTAAACCATCGATATGAGGCGAAGATGCAACCACATTACATCAGCTGCAGCAGCAGCAGTAGCAGTGGAAGTTACTCGCCTTTCTCCCCGCTGAGGAGCTGCCAATTGAATGACTGTCTTTGAATGTCAAAAGGCGACAGCTGCATGAATAATGATGTTCACCTCGCCCACTGGGCGGTAAGGGAAGTCCAAGCGACAGTGGCAAATGATGATAGGGTAATAAAATATAAGTCATTGGCAGACGTGCGAATCACTTTTTGCTCATTAAAAGGCAAATTTATGCAGTTTGTTTAAAAATTTGAATGACTTTATTGGTGTGTGAGAAATCTGAAGCTAAAGAAGAAGTGCAACTACATTTTGTCGCAAGCCAAGCAAGGAGTGATGGGGTTCCGCTTGCACACTTACAAACACTCCTGGGTACAGTGGGTCTCTGCATTGGCTGAGTTTTCCACACCAATTAGCTTACTTGCCCATTAACCGTACGTTTTTGGTGTGTGTTTTTATATAATGACAAATTATGTGAGTTTATTTTTATGACAAATTGATAAGGAAATTAATTAATGATCTCCTACAGCCAAACAAAGAGGGGATATCATGGGACGCCCGGTAAGAGGGAAGCTTTTTAAGACTATAAACCCGATTTTGAACTCAGTACTGACAAAATGACACTTTTTGAACTCGTGGGGATAAACTCAGTCTGTAGTAAATTTTGTTGTTTTACAAATCTTCGACTTTGATTTCTGAAATATAAGAAATATATTTATGACTGCATAAATACATATATGGTGCAAAACGACCTTAGTTGTTGGAAAATTTTTTGTTGTAGACTGGTAGGGATTGTGGTTCATTGACTAACTGAATTTTTGGAAGGAAAATCATTTTCTTTAAGGACTCAAACAGATTTGTAATTAGGTTGGGAAGGATGGACGTTTGGGTTTGGGCTGAATCGACCGTTTGCGTGCCTGGCAGGTTGACTTCATCAACTATAGGCGTAAAATCTCGATTCTGCTTCTTAATTCCTTGTTTAAGGACGACAGAAAATGAGAAATTTAAGTCAGGAACGGATATTAGAAATAAATTAAGCATTATAATTTATTGCACTGAGTTCACAACATGTCCTCATGGCAGCCACTTTTTCCAACCCAACTTCCCGCCCACTAGGTCCCCACCAGATCCCCACCAGAACCAGAAGAGATCCCCCACGGATCCCCAACAGATCCAGACTATATCCCCACCAGATTCCCTCCGGATACTAACTAGATGCTCACCAGATCCACACCAGATCCCCACTAGATCCCCACCAGATCCCCACCAGATCCCCACTAGATCCCCACCAGATCCCCACCAGATCTCCACCAGATCCACACCAGATCCCCACCAGATTCCCACCAGATTCCCACTAGATCCCCACCAGATCGGCTGATTTTTAAAATACAAAATACAAAGACAAAGTCATACCCTAAAGAACCTGTCGCAACTAAAATTTTCTAGATTTAGTCACCCTGTCGGATATTGATATTTTAAGAGTTAATTTGATACCTGAAATACCAATATGATACGCAATAGTATTAATTTGATGTTAAAATATGAAATGAAAGCATCAGGAATGTGCAGCTGACAATGAACTAAGACATAGTATCAAATCGATATACAAAGTGTCAACATGATACAAGATAATATCAATTTGATATTCTCGTAATCTATATACATAAAGTGATAAGACATTGAATGTGATCATCAGCCCACAGGACAACCCGTAATAGTTAGAAATTTCACAATAGCTTCCTATAGTGATCGGACATTGTACTAAGAAAGCATTTTCTCAACGCAGCTTCCATTGCTCTCCAAAACGAAAAAAACGTTTAAATGCTGAAAATATTTACTAGAAGTGTGTTTTCTTGATATCGAAGAATAACAAAATTTTATTTCTTTAAAAATACAATTTGAATACAAAAAAAAATGTTCGCTCGAGTCAGGCCACGATTCGAACCCACGACTGGTGACATGGGCAACTGACTCTCTCCCCTCGCGCCACGCTGGCCATTTCCAATTCCGTGGCAGACCATTTATGAAGCGCGCAGACAGCAAATAATATTTTGTTTTGTTTTTGTAATAAGGCGTAATCTATATATATAAATGTGTACGCCCGACTGATATGGTGACATATTATCAACGCTCAGCCTAAACGGCTTATCGTACAGGTTTGAGATTTGGCATAGACCTTCGTTTAGTTATGAAGGCGCGCACTAAGAAAAAAAATTTGAAAAATTCCACCCGGAAAAGTCAGAAAAGCGTCGGAAAAGTTTGTATGGGAAAAATTTTATTTATCATTCGATAGACTTGAAACTTGGCTCGTAAGCATAGTACGCGAAATGATTCGACACGTGTTTTCCCAATTTCGGTGGCAAGTGGGTGAAAAGTTGGCGGGAATTGGGTGGAGAGGGGTGTAGGTGTGCATTGGTTCTATACTGTTGAAGGCGCAGCGAAGCGCGACGGGTTATTGCTAGTCTATTATAAAGATAAAGATGCTCAAATAAATGCTGAATTGTTTGAATGGAATTTTAATATCTCTCTACTAGCGATAGCCCTTGGTTACACCCAGGGGGCGAAAACATTTCGCTATTCACAAGTACACGACCCGAACGCTCGCGGAAGACTAAAAGAACAGAAAGCGATTTGGCTTTTACACACCAATACCAAAGACATTAGAATATGAAGATGAGTAACGCCATACGATTTTTGAGCACACGATTTTATGGGGCTGGCTTTTCAAGGGACTTTTGGCTCTCTTGAAATTTTGTCCAGAAGGCAGAGAGGGAAAGAGCGCTTTTGTACGCATACAGCGACAGCCGACGACTGTAAGTTTGCACGCGTATTCTCAAGCATTACTCACACAAGGAAGTGCATTCTATTTTCAGATTCTTACGCTCTAACTTTGTGTGAGCGGAGAGAGCGCGATTTTAGAGATTATATTGGTCTTTGCCAATACTCTCTCACTTTTACTCTCTCTCTATTAAAATAAGAGTGTACTGACTGACAAACTGACTGATTCACTGACTCATTGGCAATCATCGCACAGCCTAAACAGTAAGAGATAGAGGGCTGTAATTTGGACAGGAGTTGTGTTAGTGGTTAAGGTCCGTACTAAGACGGAGCCCACGAGGAAAATGGACGAAAAATTCTGCATTCAAAAAATTTATTTTCTTTCGATTGGCTACATCCTCGGTTTGTAAGGATGAAATACGAAATAGTTTGAAATATGATTTTCAGATGTTGGAAAATTTGACCCGAAGGTCGGAAAATTCAGCATATAAAACTATTTTTCATCCGATTGGCTTGAAACTCGGTTTGTAAGGACAGAATACGAAATAATTCAAAATGTGATTTTTCAATGTCGGAAAATCCGCTCCCAGGAGTGAAAATGCCCGGAAAATTATGCATGAAATGTATCTATTTCTCATCCGGTTGGCTTAAAATTCGGTTTGTAAAGATATAATACGAATTTATTTGAAATGCGATTTGAAGTGTAATTTTCCAATGATGGATCTAAATATACCTCCAAAAAACACATAAAACAAAAAACACACATTTTAACTGGAGGGCTTAAAGCTCTGGACAGGGAAGATGTTTGGAAGTGGATGGGATGTGGGCAGGATGTGAGTGGTAGCTAGGTGGGACGTGGGTGGGATTGACGTTCTTTGGAAGTGGTGGTAATAAGAATGGGTGAATGGGAAGTTGGTGGGATGTAGGGCAGGGTGATGAGGGCGGGGGCTGGGATATTGGTTGGGGCTGATAGAAGCGCGACGGCTTATATACTAGGTATAAACTATAAACTTGATACTTGGATACTAATTGGTCAAATTGCTGACTTAATAGTTTCATTTTGCTAATTACTTTTTTTGGAGCACAAGCTTGTACTCCAAATGCTGCTAAAGGGATTATTTTCTGACATCAAGGATTTTCCGAACTGAAAATGATTTTCCGTTTCCAGCTGTCCATTTCACAATCTTTCCTTACTTTCGAATCGAACCTGTTTCAGAATTTCAGTGGATTATTTAACCACTGTGGTGCTCAGTCCTCCAGCTCCAACCGACCAACTACAGGAAAAAATTGGCTATTTGTTTAATATTTTTTCTGTTGTTAGTTTTTCTTGTTTTTTTTTTTTGGTTTTTTTAGTCATTTGCCTTACATTGACGTCGGTGTCGACAAACTGACAACCGGCTAGTGACAACAAAGCCAAAAAAACAAGGAAGTTGGAAGCGTTGTGCGCATCTTCCAGGTGCGCGCGCGCTCGCGAGCCCAATTATGACAAATGGCAGGCAACCACCCAGACACAGACCCAGACCCAAGCCCTGGCCACACTTCACGAGGAACTGAACGATGAGTTATGATTTGGCAACACTTGCGAATAGCAGCGGCGCAGCACAATGGAACTGGAACATCCAAAGTTTGTGTTTATGACTTTGGCTTTTGAAAAATATCACGTATACGCCCAGGCCCCCCAGTGCAAAGATGTTTCACTTGCGCGCGCACTCCTCCATTCACTTATTGCACACACAATGTGGAGCTGCCTTCTGGGTTTGAAGGCCAATCTGTTTAAATGACATAATGTATGCCAATAATGAAAGAAAGAGTGCGCACCATAATGCCAAATCGTGAGTGAATTGAAAAACTTGCTGTGTCATTTGCCTTAAAATTGAATTGAAATTCCCCAAATGGGTCAAACATTAAAAATGTAATGAAATCTTTAGCTCAGCTACTACTACACACTGTTGATGTTAATAATTATTAAATCACCCGCAATTAAATGCGTCCGAGGCGCCAAAGGCCAACAGAGGAAGAGAGATAAAGAGACTGCCAATTCCTCGATCGATTAATCTAAATGCCGACGCTTTGAACTGCCAAACGGCATTGAACTTCATCTTCATCACTTCACTAGGCATTAGCAGAAATTAGCCATCTAATGGTTAGATATGGATGAGGTTAAAGATTGAAGATGTTGATTTTTGGGGGCGGGCATTTTGACAGTCATCAAAATTGAAACACTTGATTTATGACTCTCCTCGCGCCCATGTTATATAACCAAACCATCTTCATCTTGAAACTTCAATCTCACATACCCCACTCCCCTATTTGCATTTTTATCACCGCTTGTTAGTTAGCTGGTCACTTTTGGTCAGGTATACCTGACACGCAAACGCAACGTATAAGAAATTTTTAATTTTTCGTACAATTTCACTTAATTTGTGGGTGTGAACCAAACCAGCAGTGGCTGACACACAATTGTCATAAATTTTTCCAAAGAGACTCTGAAGCATTTTCTTTTTTTGTTTTCCAACCAACATGTAATGTCATAAATTTGAATGGGGAATAGGTGAGCGCTTGGGTATGAAATAAATTAAAATGTTTTGAGTTATTTGTTGGATTTATGACATTAACTTTAACTAGAGTTGATTTGTTAAAGCTCTTAGAAGTTTTCATTCTAACCCACTAATAACTGGACACCCATATCAGAATCTAATGCTTTTCCTTTCAATCCATCACTTCCCTGTTCAGTTTCAATCAGTTTAACCAATGAAGAGAAAGATGTATGCGGTCGAGCCTTGTGAGGGTGGAAGAGAACAGCTTTGAGTTAGGCTAGTAAGGGATGGAATTCGATCCCTGGGTTTCATTCCCTGGCATCAGCTCAAAGTGAACAATGCCTACACAGTTCCACTGCATAAACTGAAAATCGGCTTTTAATGTGGTCAGTGCCAGCTCCAGCTCCCTCTTGCTTCATAATTTCTTTAACTTGACTTCATTGTGGACAACACATTTTTGATTCCCCGTTTCAAAAGCAGATCGTTTTAGTTACGTTTGAGCAATGAATAGCAGGTATTGATACACTTAGTAAGATGAATTTCCTTTCCAAATATTGAGGCTTGACAGCTGCTGACTTGCAGAAGATAGGCAAAGACTGCTGATGGAGGCACCGGGAGGTTCCTGCAAAAACTGTACAGTCTACCTGCAAATATATCATGACCTCAAGCCTCGAAGCACATTCTTACTGGCTCTCAGCCTCAACCCAAGTTGAGCGTCAGTAGCAGCTAAAGACTTTGTGTATGGTTTCACTTGACACCTTCTCGACCAACAGAAAAAAAAAAGATTCTGCTGCTTCAGGTTGATTTGAATATTATTCATACGTTGTGCTCTTACAATTAAAACAGGGACAAATGACGTTTATCGTAGAACCCCACTTCTTGATGAACTGTTTATTGAATTTATCAACTTTAACGAGTTGAATCTTCTTTCCAGATCTGGATACTCTAGACCATAAACTTTCTTTTGGCACTCCTCATTGAACTTCTGTGAACATACCGATAAACTAAATTACCCTCACCGGATGGGAATGCGTTTCTTATTTCCTCTTAATGTCTTCTTCTTTCTACCCCCTTATTTTGTATCTCTTTATATACTCATTATATTGTAGTTATGTCTTTAGACGAAGCTACAATTAAAAATAAATAAATAATATATAATAAAAAAATAAATAGCCTCCAAGTTTCCAATACGTTATTCACATAGGCAAGTTATGGATTAATTTGAGCAGTAATCCTAAAATGGTCTGACCATAAAAGGGAACTGCAGCTACCACTGGACAAGGCTAACGAAATGACTGAGAAGAGCGAGAACGAGGGCTTCAAGTCTATCATCATACCAAATTGACTTGAGACTCTTCCCTCTGGACACTGACTGCGATAACGCCATTAAAATGGAGGCGAATGGACAAGATTCTGCGTAAATGAGCTCTGGTATGTTTGGCGACCTCGCTATACAGTCCTACTAGACCAATCAACAAACTGAGTCGAAAAGAATGCTCAATTCCTTTACAATTTTAAGAGAAATTTTAGGAGAAAAATATAATTTTATGCGTCTTCCTTAATATAACTAAAGACTTACCTGGCTCACGATGTATTGAATCAATCAAAATGACCGAACATAAATCCAAAATAGCTTGGGAACCGATCCGCAAACCTGGACTTAGACTATTCGGTCCAAAGCTATTGGAAAATCTTTTTTCTTAATTAGAGCAAATAATTTATTCGATTTGAAGCTATACAACTAAACCAGCAGCTATTTTTCTTCTTCCCAATGAAAACGTCTAGCTTTGAGCGGTTTTCGAAAACGGACCCTATAACTCATAATGGTGCTGCCAAATGTTAGATATTATCAAAAGCAATTGTCGAAACTTTATTATAATTTCTTTTCAAAACACCTTTTTGAAAATGTGGTTGCAAAAATTTATAGATAAATGGAGCAAAAAAAATTTTTTCTCGCTTACGCCATTTCGGCCCTTCAGGCAGCTAATATATGCTATAGTCATCCGATTTAAATCAAACTTAGCAGGTTTATGTGGTAGCATGTAACATTGATCAGTAACAAGTTTGATGTATAAAAAATTTTCTCAGACCTATTTTTGTATGGCAGCAATGCTATATAGTTGCCCGATTTTCATAAAACTTGCTGAAATATGTAAAAGCATAGAAAACTCATTAATACGATTTGGGTTTGGGAGCGATAGCATTGAAAATTGTTACTATTATATGCGCTAGTCATCCGATCCGGCCGGTTCCGATAAATGTGCAGCGTATTTATACCAAAAGATTTCGTGCAAAAGTTTGGTTAAGATAGCTTTAAAACTGACGGAGGAGATAGCATAGAAAACGGACGGACAGATGAACGGGACAGAGGGCGGGACGGGGACAGACACACTAGTGGTCCCAAATCCGAAACGAAAAGACAGCCAAAAGTCGAAAAAACGCATTTGATTTTGCTGAAAGTCTGTACTGGGGGTCTTTGGGGTCGCTGATCTCGAATCTGATGTCAAAATTAAGAAAATCAAAATGGCGGAACCAATATGGCGGACAATTTCTTCAAAACCAAATTTTATTTGGCTGAAAGTCTGTACTCGGGGGGTTTTCGGGGTCGCTGATCACGAATCCGAAGTCAAAATTTAGAAATTTAAGGGTTTAGAAACAAATCAATATGGCGTACAATTTCTTAGAAAACGTATTTGATTTGGCTGTAACGTCGAAAAACACGTTTATCGATAATATCTCGATAACTATTTGAAAGATTTTTTTGATATCGATTTTCGTGCTCAGGGACCAAAATACTTTGGGAAAATTTGGTTTGGTGAATTGGGGGAGTGTGCTGTCGAGCAGTGTATATATCATTATGTAATGACAGTCGGGGCACAAAAATCATCACCGATACTAAATATGCAGCTATCTGTAGCTAATTTTTGGATATGTTTTAAAAGAATTGTCTTAACAACAATTTCTTATTTGTTTGAGAGTGGGATCTGATGGGAGTTTTGACTATGGCTTGTTCTAACACTACTTTGTCAGAATGTGACCAAGAAAAAACCTCTATTTTTATTAACGATCTACATTTCATGCATTGTTATATACTTTCGAAAAGTGAATCATAATACTAGCTCCAGAAGTTTGCAACGCATAGAATGAATCATCTCCGACCACATAAAGTATATATAAAAATATTACAAAAAAACGATTTAAATCGCCCGCCATATTAGCGCCAAGTTGCTTAACAACATTGACTTACCTTTATACACAATAGTTGTCCCACTCACTCTTCAATCATTGTAGATCATGACAAAAGCTTTGAAAGTTTAAGCTGAAGACACAAAAGCTTTACAGTTTTACAGTCATTGTATTAAGTGGGCGTTACATTTAAATTGGAATCTAATTTTATGAAGTTAAGCGATTGAAAGTAAAATTGGCTCTGACCGTATTAGCTGCTATGTACATTGAGATGGTCCTTCCAAATTCATACTTAATGAAATCAATGCCTAAAATAAAATAGAAATTAAATAGGAAAACATATACAGGCATGTTCTCAATTCCACTTCCACGGCAACTTTTCGAAAGTGGAATTGATTTATGTTCTCGCAACACGAAAACGAAAAAAGTAGTTCGTTTTAAAAAGTAATGCTTGCTAGTCGGTGGAATGTACATAAAGTGAATTTACCTTAATTCTGTGATCAATTTAGAAATCGTCTTTAATTGATTTATAAAGAATTTTTTTTGTTTAATGCGTCCAGATTTTGTCTGTGCAAACGAAAACGAAGAGTGAAACCTAAAACTCAGCCTCTCTCATTTCCGATTGTTCCATTTTCGATCGTTTCGCATGGAGAGAGATTCTACTTTGTGTATCTAGTGCAGAGGTGGCCTTCCACAGCTCACACGAGCCGAAGTCAGTCGTGTTTTTTTGCAAACGCGAGCCGGACTTAAGGTTGTGTGAATCAGTGAACACTGCATTGCATTGCAAGTAAAACGGCCAGACTCTGGAGAGAGCTCTATTGTTTTCCAACACAAGCGCACTTTTTGTCCGCTCCATTTGGCCGCCTCTGATCTAGTGCCATTCTCGCTTGGTCCAGTGGTTTGCAATAAGTAAAAAGAGAGCAATTTCATTGCGTTTGATTTACTTTTCAAAAAGAAGTGGAATTGAGAACAAGCCTGATAAATTTTTTGCTTTTACTGTTTAAAGTGTCAGATTTCTGGTAGATCATTGAACAGTCGAACTTGAACAATGTGCAGAGGGCAACCAAAAATAGATTAAGATGCACTGCCAAATAGAATGGTTACATTTGTTAGCATTTAAGATTGTGTGATACATTGTATGGGTCTAGTCAAAAAATGTATAAAAAAGACCAAATTTCAAATAAAGATTTATGGAGCTAAAGATAAGAGGAGCTAGTCTCTGGCAACCGTATTTGTGTTCAATTCAACCTTCTTCTTTAATGCTTTTAGAACAGCGATGGTCACTGGATCCCCCCAGGGGAGAAGACATTTCGCTATTTACACATATACGAGCCGAACGCATGCCGAAGCTGAGGAGAAGAGAGCAAAAAGCCTTTCAGTCGCTGGCTAGCCTTTGATGCGGTCAGGTCGAAGCAAACACACCAATCAAATCTCATTTTTAACGCTGTTTTAGAACCATATATGGTAATTCAGCGCCTAAATTTTATAAGATCAGTTCTTAAATTTTGCTTGCTGATTAATGTTCATCTTAATGTGACATCTTAGGCTAGCATTGAGAGCTAAGTCTCAGTGTGAGATGGATTTTTAATTGATTTTTATTCATTTATAAATATTTACAATACAAACTCACTCATGACATTCAATTTAACTTAAGTACATACTTATAATTCCTACTCGACTCTAACTTAGATTCATGCCTTTTGCTTTTTGACTTTAACTGAATTGCAATAGAATAATTTAGTTATTTAAATTAAAATTAATGATTAGTTGCTGTTAACTTAATCTTAAAACTAAAACTAAGTCTTTATTTCGCATGTTGCACAAAAACGCATTTCAGCTGCAGTCGCCGCAGGGACTGACAGTGGAAAAGTATTTTAGGCCTTAAGTATTAAAACTATAAACTAAATGTCGTTTATTTACAGGGAAATCCATATAACGGGGGGAGGGGAGGAGGGTCTCACTTTAGATAATAACTACTGGGCGCTCGTCCTGAAGTGTAGGTGCTCATGGGTATACCCTGAGGACCGGGAATATGATTATTGCCAGATGAATGCGTCACAGATTGATTCTGTGAGCCATATAAATGATCCACGCTGGTATTGCCAATGCCATTGCCCGAGGGCTCATAGTCCACATCATAGTAAATGCCACTCTGATTCTGTTTGGTAAAGAGAATCAGCATAAATAATGTGTTTGAATGGGTAAATGGTTTTGAGCTACTTACGGCTATGCTGCCATTGCTGCGACTCTTGGGTCGTGGCACTTGAAAATTGCGTCCCAGCAAATCGGCACGATCTTCTTCCTCACTAGAGCTGGAGTTCTCCAGCGTGCGCATGCCATTGGCACGCGGTCCCAGGCCAAGTCTTCTAAGTGCCAAAAGCAAGTATTAGTTAACAACAAATGTGGTTAAGATTAGACAACCTACCTGGGCAATGGCACTGGCGGTGCCAGACTGGCACTGGGATGCATTTGCATGGTACTCTGCAGGGACATGCCGCCCATGGTGCCCATGCCCAAGGCCCCCAGGGTGGGATAGGCAAACATGGCCGAAGAGGGTCGTGTGGGTCCAATGGGCTCAGCCTGTGAATGAATCTTTTAGAAATATGGATTTTACTTAACAGTTGAGTAGTTGCTCTTACCCCATAGTGATTCGTTTGGGCCATCACATCGGCTATCTGTGCCCAACGCATACGATCCTCCAGCGTCACCTGATAGCCTGCCTGCGGCAATCCCGCCGACTTCAAGGGAGCAGTATTCATATAACCAAACACGGGTGAACCCATGGCATTTTTCTGCTCTCGCTGCCAACGACGTGACCACATGATGAGGCAAACCAAAGTCAAAACTATGATAATCACCGCAGCCACCGAAGCACCAATGGCCACACCCAAAACTTCACCATCTATTTCACATTGAGCACCATAATGGCTCGAGTCACAGGCACAGATTTGGTTGCCCTCCTCGTTGTAACTGCAAATGCCACGATTATTGCAATAGGAATCCGGACAGGCTTGACATTCGCGTCCCGCTCGTTGAGGCTGATCAGCCCAAGGATCACGCAAACCCGGCTCACAGTTACAACGAAAACTGCCCCAGGTATTGCTACAGCTGGCACTGCCATGACAATCATTCAGTTCCGGAGATTGGCATTCATCCAGATCGTGAAGAGCTGAGACAGCGCCCTCGGGTGAGCTGACATATAAAACAGAGTTGCCGATGTTGTTGTTCCGACGATGGAGTACACCCAGTAGATGTTTCTGCACATCGCTACGTAAGTTGGGTCTTAGGGTTTCCACACTTTCATCGAGCTAGAAAGAAAATTAGAGGGAAATGTTTAAAATCGTAAATTATTTTAATACCTTGGTTCAGGGGTCGGCAATGTGAGCAGAGAAATTGCCAGTGGTTACCAAATGCTTTGTTTATTGCTTTGCCGCTGCTGACCAGCAGCAGGAGCAGAGAATAAAGAGCTTTATAACTCGTTGGCTTATTGAAATATACCAGGGATCGCTGCGTCGCTATATACTGTGCATACAAAAGTGCTCAGCGGCAGCGAAGTCAACACACCGACAGTATAAGCCAGAGTCCGGCACGTTCTCATCTACTGTGTATACAAAACTGCTCTCAGTAGTACTGCTTACTGCTCTCTTTTGCAACAACAAAGATGTGCTAAATGAGCGCGCTCTCGTGTGGCTAAACACACACACTCAACGCCAAAATGAGCATGTGTGTTTTGCCGGCCCCTGGTATAAGCTCATCGCTGCGCTACTTCGCCAACAATGCCGCCGAGCAAAATGAACTTCGTGTCAAACGCAATGTCAAAATGTGAATGTGTTTTTTGGCCAACCCCTGTGCTATACTATTGTATAGTCTGAAAATCTACCAACGTCTCTGCTTTCTTTGCCGACCCCTGTCTTAGACTTTCCCATATCAATAGTAAAGTTCACTCTACTTTGGGCACAAATAGTAAAAAGGGGATTAGAATGGGCACGAAATAACTTATGTGTGGGCATTTTAAAAGTGACTAGGAGACGGAAAGAAGTCAAGTACAGCTTTATATACAGGAAAGGGTCCAAATTAGAGAACCTAAGGCAAAAACAAAAAAAGGGGTCTTGGGAAATCTCTAGAGATTTTCGTATAGAACGAACTAAACTGGGACTACTTTTTATGCAAGAAGACCGCCTTCTAGATTATGTGGAAGGAAATCTGTACGCATCAAATCTTCTTGGCTTTGAGCAAGCGGTTTCAATTCGCTTAACTTTTGTCATCTTAACAAATAAATTCAAACAGCTCTAATATGAAATGCTGACGTTTATACGAAAACCTCTAGAGATTTCAGGGAATAGAAAGTTAAGAGGAATAATTCCTCACAGAACTGCTGTCACGGGTTAACTAAGGAGATACTCTCTGGCGGATCTGGTACGAAAGATAGAAGGAAAGCGTACAGTTGGAGGGTGCGCTGAGAGAGGAAACGGCCCTGCTTCAGCAGCAATGGGATGGAAGGCCCTGCTAGGATAAGGACAGTAAATGACTTTATTTGATTGAAAAGCCTAGCTTGCCACCATCAGAAACTGAACTTTCGGAATAGCAGCAGACTAGATACTGGGAACAAGGTAGGCCCTGCTTCAAGCAGCGGAAAGCCTCCTGCGCCGGAGCTAGCTGCGGCAGTCAAAGAATATTCAAATGAGCGGAAGCAAGTGCGAGACTATCGAGAGCGAACAGATGGGAAGATATAAGTTTCCGAGCCCGTTTAGTTCAGAAATTCCTTGCGTTTTGAACAATCTGTTAAATGGGAGAGTACAACTTTAAAGTTGTAGAGGACCTCGGAACGACGATAGCCAGAGACAACAACATCAGTCACTTGGAAATCCGACTAAGAATCACTCTTGCAAAATGATGTTACTACAGGCTAAGTAGGGAGTTCAAGAGCAATCAAGCAACGAAGAAGAAAAATAGCCCTTAAAGCTTATCATCCCAGTCCTGCAAAAAAAAAAAAATAAAAAAAAAAAAAAAAAGATAAATTGGAATTTGGGGTTTTAAAAAAAAAAAAAATAAAAATAAAAAATATAAAAAGTTAATAAAAAAAAAAAAAAAAAAATTAAAATAAGGGAAATATATGTTAATCAAAAATAAAGCAAAAGCGGCTGGGTGGGTTAGGAATGGCACCAGGAGGACGAAGAAGCTCCAGAAAAGGACAAATCGAGGCAATGAGGCGGCAGAGGGGAAGACCACTAAGATGGGAAGACCAGGTGCGGTAAGATATTGCCAAGCTTGATGTGACCAACTGGTGCCAGCTCGCACGGAGCAGAAGCGACTGTAGAGCATTAATTGCGGCGTCCCAGACCGTCAACCTGTTGTGACGGCGAATAAAGAAGAAATAGAAGAAACATTCAGGAATGACGTTGTGGTTACACAATAGTCTGCAATAGCGGGAACCGCGCTTTGACGATTTAGTATAGTTGAGTGCCCGCGTTCCAGGTTTAGGCTTTAATCTAAGGACTGTAATGTCAGCTAACTATTTAGACATGAAATACTAGAGGAAGTAGAAGATGAAATACGCTGTTTAGTGCTTCGGTTGGGATGGTTCGGAGGGCGCCGCACAGACATATTTCAGCACTTCTCTAAACCTTTTATAAAGTGCTCAGGATTGACGGTTCCCAAGTGTTTTCCACCATACTAGAACTTCATAGAGCTGTATGGGACGTACAATGGCTGAGGAAAGCCAGTGAACATTTGCTGGGGAATATGCACGTTTACAGCCTATCGCCTCTTTACATGAAGAAGAGGGCGATGGATGCCTTCTTTACTCCATTAGTAATCGCATAGTTTCCTGTCTAGTATTTCAGGTACTTGGCAGGGTTTTTGAATTCCAGACTTATGTATGTCTCGCCCTAAATTATCGGCAATATTTAATTATCGAAGTAGCAGCGTTGCCACCCGATGCACAACGTGTCACGCGTTTGCTTATCGATCAGCAGTTATAGAAGAACGACTATAATAAATGGATGTGGAGACGCTATTTCGAGTTTATGTAGGTTCACTTCACCCACCTTCTCCGCTCAATCTTTCATACATATTTCGAATAGGTTGAAGACTGATGGAACTCGAACCCTCGGATAGCATTTGAGAGGTTTGCAGCTTTGACACTTCTAAGTATAATCGAATCGAAGAAGAATTCATCGACGGGACTCTTAAGCAGAAAGCTGAAGCAGAGAGAGAGAGGTCGGTAAAGGTAACACACGTAGCTCTGCGTATTCGTGAGATGGCACAGAACTGGCAAGTAGGGCCAGAAGATTCTGGGAAAAGTAGAGTTATATAACTGATTAGCCTAAATAGTGAAAGTAGTAACAAAACATTGACTAAACTACGGCAATTCTCAACTCAATAAACTTGTTGGAGCGTTCTCTGAGTTCATTCCAGCTGTAAAGGTTCTTTAGAAGGAGAAATTCATCAGCTTGAACCAAACCCCACATTTTCAAAGTGAATATAATGACACCGTGAAGTGTCAATTTCGGCGATAACGAGAGAGTGCGAGAAGCTTTACAATTTAATCTGCAATTTTTTTAAGTTCGTATAGATTTAATAACAATAATACGCTGCTATTTGGCAGCCTAGCTTGGACGTTCATGAATCAGTCAGTCAGTCTAAAAAAAAAATGTATGCTTATAAGTCTGTGGACCCGGATGACAGACATATTATCAACCTACAGCCAAAAATAGCTTATCCCAAAGATCAAGATTTTGGCGTAAACCGTCGTATAGTTATGCAGGCGTGCACTAAGAAAGAAAATTTGGAAAATTTGACCGCGTAGAGGGTGAAAACACCAAAGAAACTAAGCTCTTTTTCAAAGAGCGCGAGAGAGAGTAAGCATGAGAGTGAACAGCCCAGACTCATACAAATAAGGTATCTGTGTAATACAACAATGCTATGCATCTTTTGGCTCTCTGAGATAGATGATAGCTGCTATCAGAGGCATGTTTTAGAAAGGAATATCAATTAAGAAGAGAGAGGAGGAGAGGGAGTATTGAGGGGGGAACACACATTTACCTGCGAGCAAAGAGAGTAAAATACCAAAAACTACATACTAATATGTATACCAATACATTAGTGAGATGACAGGGGGGGGGAAAGAGTGGAATTATAATTGAAGAGTCGCTGCTATGAGGCCAATTTGTTTTGATCTTTAGTTTGTATTCAAACGGTTCAACGGGACGGGGACTTATGTCGAAATTTACCAAAAAATATTGTCAGTCTCAAAAAATAACCCAAATTTTATTTTGGGAAACGCTTAAGATTTTTCCTACCAAATAATTAGAATGACAAGTAGTTTGGATGTTGCTACATGCCAAACAAAAAAAAGAATAAAAAAATAATTAAAAGCCCACCATTACCACGCAAAATTTTGATATACTTTTACCAGCTGATTGGGATCACCTCTGTAAATATTGTTAACCTTGGCCTCCATAAACTCATCCGAGTAGGGTGTCATAGACATGGCCGAGTCCAGCTGAAATGGGATTTTTCATTATTAAATTCTCACTACAAATTTCTTTTTCTCCCTTCAACCAACTCACCGCACGTATAGACTCATAGCTCAACTGTCCAAAGGGTTCACTATGCCTATCCATTAGCTTGTTATCCCACACAATGCGATGCTCATAGATGCGATCCACACGTAGGCCAAAATGAAAGGAGATGACACGTCGACAAGGTTCACGATGTTTGCGACGCGAATAGCCTGGGGATAAACAAGATTTGAGTTTAAGTTAAAAATTAATTTAAAGGAAAACTCACCTGGTCTACAGTGACAACTGGATACACCACTGTCCGTTTTGCAGTGTTCATGTTGAGCCTGATCACAAGTGGAATCATCGCCTACAATGCAGGTATCAATGCGCACAGGCGGTGGGGTGGGTCGCTGGCGATAATGTGGACGCGTGGGACCTGCATGCGTGGTGGGCGCTGCTGCTGCTGCGGCGGGAGGGGCCTTACTTTGAGGCTGCAGTTCTACAATTTCCGTTTCGGGCACCGCATAACCACCACTGCTGGGAGTCACCGCTCCACCTCCCACTGAACCTGGTAACTGAGGCAGACGCGTGGCTGGCGTTGAGGCAGCATTTGCAGGGGGATCTGTGGGATCACCAAAGAGATTGATGTAAGTGCGCTTGCCATCGATAGAGACGAAACCATCGTCACCTGAGGCGGATACGATGATGTCTGCGTTGCCATTAGAAGAGCCATAAGAGCCATAGGGTTTGATATTGATGGTCTGCTGTGAGCCGCTACCCTTGGGTCCGGGTCCCTGTATGGCCGATAGGGTGACATCAAAGATTTCACCATAGCCGGGAGGCAAATGCTGTCTGGTGGGCTGTATGGCTGAAGATGGAAGGGCAGGACGTGGACGACTGCCGGGCTTAAATTCAGGATCGTCTAGAACAAGGCCAGGACGGGGTTTGTAGGGAGCAGGCGAAGGCGTAGGAGTGGGCGCTTTTTCAGTAGTTGAGGTGGTGGTTGAGGTGGTGGTGGTAGTTGAGGTGGTGGTAGTTGAGGTGCTAGTGGTGGTGGTGGTGGTTATGGTGGGTTCAGAGGAGAACGAGGGCTTAATGTCCTGGGTTTTGGTTATCACGCTTAAAGGCGTGGTTGAGATGCTAGAGGAGGCAGCGCTGGTTGAACTGGTGGAGCTGCTCTCTAAGCCGGGAGTGCGATTAGCTGTCATAAAGATGACCTCTTCGGTGGAAGGATCCAATTCCACACTCTCCATGGACATGGGCACATAAGAGGAGGACATACCCATGACAGTATGCACCACGGAGCTGGTTTCTATGATGGTGGTGTAGCCATTGTCCTTCTTTTTAGAAGGTTCCGGTGGTGGCTTTAATTCATCTTCCACTTCTGCTCCCTCACTGTCGCCATTAGTATCCTGATCAGACACTTCTATATACTGAGCATTGGCATCTTCCTGTGAGAATTCCGAGTCATAGGTGGTATCTGTGGGTTGTACAGCCTCCAAATCCAGGGGTAGCACCTCCTCCTCTAGTTGGGGTGGAGGAGAGGGCACCACCTGTGGCTTGGGCAAGGGATTATACTGCGGCAAAGGTCTACGACTGCCACCCACACTGGTGGCTATGGGTGGACGTGGCTTATTGCGATACCAAGGCGGACGATTGCTGACAAAACCCGGACGTACAGGCACTATTTGCTCGGGTATGGGTACTCCTGTTATAAACGGTCTGTCCGGACGATCAAAGGGATAGGGTGGTGGACGCATGGAGGTTCCCGGCTTTTGTGCCTCATAGTCTATGGGCAAAGGTTGCACTTCCGATATACGTGGTGGTCCACGATTATTGATACGACTGGCCGAGGGACGTCTTACTCCTTGGGTATTGGCATGCACATTCACATTGCCATTGAGTAGCTTGACTATGCCCGTTATGATGTCCTGTATATCGGGATTACCATTCTGGCGTGGACTATGCTGAGGAGCCTGGGTCGCACTGGCCGTCGTTGAGATGGCAGTACTGCTCGGACTCGGCCTGATTGGGGACCCCGACGTATTTGGTCGCAGGTCCCCTGGCACTAAAAAAGGCTCCTCAGTGGATTTGCTTTCCAATGTTTTGCCTGCTCTCATGCGTTGTGTACGCTCTGATAGTGTCTGTTCCAGTTCGACCCCATCAAAAGTACCCGTGGGTTTGATATTATATTGAAAATAACGTCCAGCAGACACATCCTTATTGCCTTCTTCCGGAAAATGTACATCATTGGGTCCTGCCTTGTTGTTATAGCCCAAAATGGGCGAAGCCGAACGTTCCACCCTGGCGCGAGTTTCGTTTTCATCTGCCACTGAAGCTTGACTTTCAGCCAGGTTATTAATAGTATTGGCCAAGGTGCTCTCAATGCTGGGATGTATTTGATTTTGACTGCTCGACTTGGGTGAAATCTGTGAGATGCTTTCATGTTGGGCAGCTGCAACAGAAACAGAAAGAAGGAGACTAGTTGAATAAGGGTTTCACTTTTATGCACTGCCAGGCCTCATTTGTTTTCCATGTCAAGTTTCGTCTTTTGTATTCTTTTCAAAATTGTTGGTTCAAACCCACAATCAAGCTACACCACTCGCAGTTGTCACAATTGTGAAGGCTTATTACTTACCAGCCAGCCAGCCGGGCTAAGAATTTCACAAAATTGCTATGCCAAGCGTTGAAAAGATGCCAGAGGCATTCACTCACTCCACTCCACTTGTGCAGATTTCGATGCATAAATTTTGTGTTGGAGAAACTTGTGTGTGTGTCTAGAAACTGGCTTTCTTCACCTTCGAATCAGTTACTATTAAAAAACCATTTCTGTTTGTCAGCAACTCTCATTGAAATAGACACCCAACAGCTGCATCTCTTGACCCTTACCCATATCATTGCAAGTAATTTCTCTGTCTGGCTGGAACAGTCAAAACATTTGTGTTGAAAAATCATTTTTCCACACCTTACTCTCGCATACACATAAATTTTGTTTGTCTACACAGACTTTCTTTGCGGGTGATTTATGGCCCACACGCGGTACTATGGAGGAGCATGTGCCTCTTTTTAACCAAACAGGTTGATGTCTTGTCAGCAAGCTCACCTTGACGAAAGGAATCATTTATAACCTCATAATCGCTTAATCACTCTTTTATTGTCAATTTCGTATTGGTTAGAGTTCATTAGGCTTCTTAACATCAGTACTTCTCAAGCTTTCTAGGCCTTTCATAAATTTCCCTTCAGAACTGTTAAGAATCACTTATGGTTTTTACAAGCAGAGATCATTTGATGTGTGTTTTGAAAAACTTAGTGTAAGTCCAATATCCTCTGGTTGCCCACTTGACTCTTGTCTATCAACTTTTCTTTTACAATATTTTAGGTCTAATTTGTTATAATAAAGTAATACTTCGAATTTGCAAAATCCTTGTTAACCAACAGAAAACACTAGCATCTTTTTATTGAAAGACATCAACCATTGTTATAAGACTTAACAATGGCCGTTTTCAGCAGGACACCAGGAAATAACGCACCGCGACCAATTCTGGTCTATTGTTGCCTATGAGTTTACAACTCTTTGTGCAGCCCTATTTCTTGAACAAAGGTCAGATTTTCTTGAGTTCTAGGTTACTGATATTGTAAAGAGTGTTTCCAAAATCTGCTGACATATGCTCAAGATAGTTGGTTATTTGTTAGTCCCAACCTGTGCATGTCGCTTCGGAATTAGAGTTGTCGAAAATATTATCGATAAATCGAAATATCGATGTATTATATTTGCCAAAAAATGAAGAATATCATTATCGAATATAAATTTTGGTGATATTTTTGGGGGATATTTTTGTTTTAGCGTTCGGTCACACTATTGTGAATAACTGTTTCGTGTGTGCTGGACATTTAAGGCAAAATGTTTAAAAGTTATTTTAATCAAGTTGATGCACAGAAATCGCATTGCAATAAAGTTGTAAAGACCAGTGGCAACTCAACAAATATAAAGGTGCACTTAAAAGCAAAGCATGGAGATGCAACTTATCAACGACAAATGTAAGTATATGTATATCATTTTGAATTCTGACTATTTGTGTTCTTCGTGTGTGGAATTGGCGCCTATTTATTCATTTTTTATATCGCGGCTGCACGTTAAATGTACTGGTATTGAAGATAAATACATATGTGCATGCTTGCATATACAAATAAATTATAAAAGGGCAAAAACAGGCTCGGACTTGTTCAATCTCCTGGAAGCTCTAATGTAAATCTATAATTTTATTTAAAATCTTCGAACTTTTTTAGACGTAAATTCCACCAAACCCGACATTAGTAGTGGATGCTATACACAGAGAAAACAAAATTGGCTACACGGCGCGTGTAGAAACGTCAAACCTAAACGCAACGTATTTCACCCAGTTAAATTGCACACGCTGCGTGTAGAATTCAGAAAGCCACACGCGACGTGCAGAAAAACTACACGCGAAACAGAAATTAAAATCTAAATGCAAATGTAGAAAAGTTAAATGCTGCGTGTGCAAAGGCAAAGTCTACATGACATTGGAAAATCAGATCATTTTCCCAAATAATTCTACATTTTTCATGCAGCAATCTGAATACCACACGGACGTATAGGTTTTCACATTAATGGGTTTGGATATTAAAATCTTACACGCGCGTGGGGAATTCTACACGACAAATGTAGCTCCACATCAGTACTGAATTTTTATTTTTCGTTTAGCAAGCTGGTCGTCACACGTGACGTGTGGGATTTCTAAATGTACGTTTGATTTACAAAATCTAAACACTGCGTGTTGAAAATCTACATGAATCGTGCGCAAATTTCGGTTGCCTGTATATAAATAGCGATTGTATTGAACTAGAACTTGAGAATTACAAGCAAGCAAATATTAGATTGTGCCTTTAGCAGATTCAATACAAGTAATGTCTTAGAGGCCTTGCCTTGCACGCGTTACATGGCGGAGACGTCTAAAACATCATTCCAATCGTGTTGCAGTCCAAGGGGCCGGGATTTCAAATCTACCAGAGTAAGTAAAAAAATAAAATTTAAAAAAAAAAATTTAAAAGCTACACGAAAATGTAGGATTTCTACACGTTTCGACCGGGCTTTCAAATTCTATACGCCACGTGTAGGTTTTTTTGCAAGCGCGTGTGGCTTTCTAAGTTCGACACGGCGCGTTAGCTTTTCTGCACGCCGCGTTTAGCTTTCTCATTTCAACATGCGGCGTGCAGAAAAGCTACACAAAAAGTAATGGGTTGAAAATCCTGGTCGAAACGTGTAGAAATCCCACATTTTCGTGTAAGCTTTTGCATTTTTTTTTTCTGTGTAGCTATTAGCTATTTCTCTATTATGGTAGTTCTTTTTCCCCAATTAAGTCTTAACAACGGGAGATGGTACATAATTGTACTTTCGCTCACACTGCTTCAAACCTTTTCGTACCTGGTCCTGCTACTCCAAGTTCACTTTCTTGGGGCTTCAGGGACTTTTGTGTACCGTACGTCTAGTGAGCCATTCTCTCTAATTACTATTATAGACAGTGAAATTCCATCGAAGTGGTACTCCTTCCATTATTTCGTCTCTGGTAGGGTTGTCGAAATATCGCTATCGAATAACTTTTGACGATATTTTTATGAATAATTTTTTTGGTTTTTAGACAAAAATGAAGGTTTTCTAGGGGACATTCTCTTGGATATTGACAGTAATACTAGTAATATCCAGAGAATGCTTACTAAAAAACCTCCTTTTAGTGGCCGAAACTTAAAATAATACTTACACACCAAAAAATATATTCAACAAGTATTTGATATCGATATTTCGACATCCCTAGTCTCTGGGCTGCAGAATTATAGCGATTTCCTTACTTTAAGTGCGAATCGTTCTTAAATTCGAAATTGACAGTTAAAAATTTGAAATGGAAATTAAATTCTTGATTCAAGAAAAAAATTTTAATTTAAGATCATTTCGAACTTGATGTAAAAAAACGAGCTCTTATTTTAAAGACAAATCGCTCTTAGCGAACATAAAAACTCAAGATCATGATAATTTAAAGCTCTAAAAATTTTTAAAAACGCTCTTGAATCAAGAAATTCCGCATTTAAATCAAGAATTTGCTGGCTGATTGAAATTTTGAAACTGAAAATCTTGAATTAAGTACGAAAATTCAAGATTTTTCTCTCAGTGTAGTAAAGAAAGTTGTTAATTTATCTGATTAATCTTTATAGAAGATGAAAAATCGGTCGTAAGCTGTAATTGTTGTATCCAAAAGAGGTCAGACTAGAACCACCCAGTCCTTAGCACACGCTGAAATCTTTTCTTCTCACTGAAGAGGTTAAAAGGAGCATAACTTCTTAGGCGGTTTTAAGGGAGGAAAAAGGAAAAGTTCCAATGCCCAATTAAATAGCTACTTTGGGTTCTTATCTGAACGTCTATCCGAACCCAAGAATCTATATATTTTCTTAAGACCTTCTGACCGAACTCCCCCTATATTCTATTATAAATTCATTCAGTTTCTGACATTCGAAGCAATCACTTTTCTTTATGTTTCACTTACTTTGTTATTTCTAACTTTATGTGACAGATAACGCAGTCTAAGAGCTAAGAAATCGACCATAGATGTTCCAAAATAACGCTTAAGATTTATTCAATCAAGCAATTCTGTGTCGAGGTAGTTTCCCTTTTCGCTTTGAGGTGTCAAGTGCAACAAAACAAATGTTTGTCCATCATTTCACAGCTAGAAACTTAAGTGAGAACCAGTTTCAGAAATTTGGGCTCATAAATCACACTACACCCAAAACGTGTTTAGTTGTTGTTGTGGTTGCGGCTGCTGCTATTGTGGATTTCTTTTGATTAAGTTTTGGCACAGATTTTACTTTCACCTGTTTGCTTAAGCCTCAAAAATTGAAATTTAAAATATTTGATTAACTTTCCATGTACCAGACACAATTTAATATAATTATCGCTTCCTTTTTTAGCTAAAAACCAAAACAACAAAACAAACAATAGACTAAGGCCAGCCACTTTTCACTTTCCTTGCTGCAAATTCCACTTGTTTTTTTGTTATTGATTTCAAAATGAATTTATAACTGGTTGAAGAGAGTAAAAGTGTTTTTGCCATTGGCACAAATTGAATTTGTGGCATGCCACACTTTCACGGGCCACATTCAACGAAAGTAAAACTTTGATTTGCTGGACCTAAAGATATCTCAACTTTGCCTACACCCCCTGGTTCAATGCACGACTGGGCTGCAAGTCTGCAGATGACAACAAGACAACGAGACAACAGCGTCATTAGTTCCAGCGCTTGCCTACACTAATTTAAACGCTACTT
>JAEIFU010003679.1:0-25479 GCA_018904235.1 Lordiphosa stackelbergi | reverse complement strand
AACTTTCAAATGGGTTGGCTCAACTATTTACTGGTTTTTGTTTCCAGCTTCAATTCTCTAATTTTTCCCTTTTGCAGTTGCTATTTGGTGTGTTTGTGTGTGTGGAAAATCTCTAGACGACAAGTCGAAATCTATCTCATGTCCTGCTGACAGGCTCAGTCACACAAGCGGACAGTTGGCATTTTTATGTGTGTCTGTGTGTTTGTACTCTCTCATTGCGTTTTCCAAATGCGTTTCGCCGCCTTTGGCGCTCTGTGTCAGTGTGTGTGTGTGTGTTGTTTGCTTGTTTACCCATTGGAGCCGGGAGCGAGGAACTGCAGCCACCTCCGCCCTGACTACTCTCCACTTGTGTTTGCTCATCTTGTTTGCCTACTGCTGCCTATTTATCTTTTCTGCTGCTTCGTCCTGCATTTCGCACTGCTCCTGCTGCTCCTTGTCGTCACTTTGTTATTGCTGCATTATCTTTCAAATGGCATATTTATAGGGATTTCGCTTGCACACACATAGTTTATTGGCAGTGCCTCAGTGCACCCGATGCGCATTTCCTCAATCAGCTACAGCAATGGCTTCGCCCTGGACAGGCAAACGTCCAGCGCTCGCACACAGTAAACAGTTAAACAAGCTACACGCTCGCCTTGCCCAGGACTTGGACAATTGTCTGGGATGTACAGTGGGATAAATGAAAGAGAGATATCTTGGCCGAATGAAGAATTTTGTACAAGTCTTAAAAACTATGACAAACAAGTGAGAGCGTTGAAGTCGAGTGGTCCGACTCTGAAAAACCCTGACATGACACGGTAGACCTAGGGATTTTGGAGTGTGATGAAACAGAATTTTCCAGGATTTTGAATTGAAAATCAAACACAAATTTTGATATTTTCAAGCCTAAATTGTTATTTTCAAGTTGCACTAAAAAAAGTGACCAAGGAGATCATGAGACTTTTGCTACACCACAAAGGATGACTTCTAAATATACAAAATATAAAAAAAGACCCAGAATGACTTGGCTGGCCTAAACTTTGCACCAAGAGAATTAAGGTAATGATAAAATTTTGTGTTTTTTCATTTTCGATTCTCTATGGGCACGGATATACAGCGTAATACCGTCCGTCAGCAAGTTCTTGTAATTAGTTTTCATTGTTTGCTTAAGCATAGATGCTATTATAGCGATGACAGAGCAACTATTAAGCTTAAGCTACTTTTACAGTTAATTTCTGATTAGATTTACTGATTTGCGCTCTAATTACAGCAAAGATGCCACCCAAAAGTGAGTCAATCAATCAGGGTTGCCAACTTTTCTAACATTAAAGTGTCAATTATATTGAACTGTCATAGTCGGGGGTGCCACAGAAACCTCTTCCAACCAAATTCCAACCGAATTCCAATTCTAAGGTGCCACAAAAATTTCTATTGGTTGGTTTCAAACCTCTAATGTTTTGTTAAGAGATTTTGCAAAGCTCTTTTCTCACTAGCGCCTCTTTAGTTATCTTTATAACTAACTTTATTAAATAATAATATTACTTGCTAAATACAACAAATTGAATACGATCGAAGTTACGCTGGCAGAATTCGCGGGAGAGACTCGTCGTCAGCGATGGCACAAGCTTCATATCGAAAGCATGCGATGAATATCGATAGGTGGCTGCAGCTATCGCGTGAGGGAACTCATCGGGGATGCCACACCTTTTGTCGAAGTGGCGCCCTCTACAGCTAGCGGATTAAGGGCTAGCGGATTGAGGGCTGGAAACTAATTCCTCATGTTTGCCGCCAACAAATTTTTAAATTTTGCATTATATTGGTGGAGAATGCGACTTAAAATTTAATTATTATTTAAAAATGCATCATAAAACATATAACACAATCAAAAAATTTCAGTTAATCATTAAATTAACCCACATCCAAAAAAAGGGAAATTTTTTTGGCGAGAGATTCAGCCCTGTTTTTAGAGATGGAACATCAATAGGAACATCTGGTGTGCCAACTAGATTTTCTAATTAGAAAATGAAATCTCTAGAAGTTCTGTGGCACCAACGAATTTTTCGAGAGATTTACAAACCAACCGTCGGCAAAATCTCTAGAGATTTCTGTGGCACCCCCGAGTATTTCGCCTTAATCACTACAAAAATGGCATGGAAACAGAAACGCGCACTCTTTTTTATTCGTATTTCGGTTCCACTGTGCAAGCTCTTTGCTGCTTTTAAGGCAAACTTTTACTTAACCATTTTCGTACTCCGTAAATTCATTTTCTCAATTGCCTTTCACCAAATGGCCGAACGCATTGACGTTGTCCATGTCCACGGCCAATATTTTATTTGTGTTTATTTATTTGTATGTATGTGTAAATATTTTATATTCCCTTCATTTTTATTATATTTACCCAAGCGGCCGACTTGATACTGCCACCGGCCCTCCCAGCCCCACACATCTTTTAGGTTTGACACATTGAAACGCATTTTGTGGTGAAGCAGGATGATATTACAGTGGCAGCTCGGAATCGTTGGGGAAATGCTTTTAGCTAGTTAATTAGTTAAAGTAAATATTGAGATTTATATTTGGCTAAAATCATTTATGGAACATTTTTGCTAAAGAGTCATTCATGCAGCAATCAACATTATTTTAGAAATGTGAGGTTGAACAAAATTTGAACGTTTCAATTTGCCATCAATAGGAACTTTTCCTCTACTTTAGAATGAATTGCCAGTGACCGCATAACAAACTGTTCTGAGTAACATTGTTTAGTTATAGCATGAAATATTTTTTAAATAACTTAAAGAAATTTTAAACTAAATTACTCCTTGACTTGTTCTTTATTTCAGTAAATCATTATTCGGCATAGTCATTGTAATAATATCAATATTAACCCACTAAAACATTGCATACTTCACCTATACACACCCTTCGCTACTCAGCGACTCCTTGGCTCGTTATTCTACTATTTATTGCACTGAATCATTCAGTTACTTTTCATGCTTCATTTACTCTCTGAATCATTCAAACCTTAATCAATTAACTAACTTACTGAATCATTTATACGCTTGTGTTTAATCTATCTGCCTTGTTTTCCCCCAAAAATTCTATGATAATTCGCATCGCAAGCTTCTTACACGCTTCAATGCTTCTGCTTCTGCTTCTGCTCCTGCTTCTGGGACATTTCCAGAAACACCTTTTTAATTTAATGTTTAGATTTTATGATCATTGTTAAGCGTGGATAGGATTTATTAACCGACTTTTATGGCCGTCCTCTTGCTGTCCTTGGCCAGAAATTATCTATCAACGCTGAGAGAGATACGCGACGGGATTGGGTTAGCTGGTAGCTGGGTAGCTCGTGCTCGAGTGAAACCATGAATTATTTATTTGTGTGGACATGAATTATTGTTATGAAGTTTATTGCAAACAAATTGCGTCCTGGGACAGTGGAAATCAATAGCAAATAAATAAAAGCGCAAACAGTTTTTGTGGCTTTCGGTGAAACAACAGAAACGCGGAACGACGAGCAGCAGCAGCGAGCCAAGATATAGATACGGGCCGGGGCTGACTGGCTGGTTATATGAGAGAGCGGACGACAACAATGGAGTACACCACCACCCCAACTAGCGCCTCTTACGCTCCATGCGAGTGTGTGCGTGTGTGTGTATCGGGGATCTGTGGGCAAAGCCATCAACAACACGCACAGGATATGGCGTAACGCTGCGGGCGATTCATGAAATTTAATGAAGCAGGCAAGCTGCCTGAAATGGGTCCGAGCGAGAGGCATCTGCATGGCTTGGCCTGACTAGCGCTTTTGCTACACCCAGAGAAATTGTTGATAAATGTTAACAGCCTTATGCATAAATCTATCTATCCTGACTTGCGATTCTGCTACACCCAAAAATACTATTGAAAACTTTGATTTGAAAGCATCCATAAGGTGATTTTTAAAAAGTAACCAAGGGTGACATAGTAGACCCAAAAAAAAAAATGTATGAGTGTGATGAAATACAATTTTCAGCATTTTTCAAAGTACACTCTAAAAAGTGACCAAGGAGACCGAGGGTCTTACAAGCGCTTTACCCACACCCAGCTAAATTATCTTAAATTTTGTTTTGGCAAATACACAAAGAAAATGTGACCAAGGATGATATAGCTAAAGCTCAATTAACACGACCTGATCACTCAGCTGAGTTTTCGTCTGAGTTGCTGTCAGAACGTCTAAAAAGGCGTCTGAGTAGACATTAAGCTACTCAGATGAGCGATCAGACGAAATAGAACCGCTTCTATTTGGCCTGAGCACTCAGCTGAGTGAAATCTATCGAATGACAGTGTGACCTATTAGCAGTGTGCTGTAGAGGTGGAGAACTATCGATAGTACTATCGTCACTATCGATGGTTGGGCGCTATCGAGCCGCCATCGATGGTAGCCCTACACTATCGATAGTGTTCGATAGTTTTTCATAACGCTTCAGGCCCCACAGATAAGATCGCATTTGGGAACTGCAGCTTTTCGCAGCATAGTACAATAAATTTTAAAGTAATTAAGCGTCACCCAGATAAGCTTATGTATATGTTTCCGATATGGATAAGTTCCCGACTTGATTCGGAAAAGGTAATATTTCATGTATGTTTTGATTTGAAGTGTTTAAAACGTTTATGTGTCATCAGTGCTTCTTGAAAACGAGCTCGTCAATCTATCTCACCAAATACTGCAACCCAATTCGAATTTAACTTCCATTCGAATGGAAAAAAATACCCAACAGTCGAAGTGATGTAAGTTACAGTATCTAGAAAGATCTGTTTTATCACTGGATACTTAAAGTTGCTTATTACTTCACTTCATGTTCAGTAAAGCCGGACAAACTCGACTAAAAGCAAAAATGTTGGACCAATTCAGCAGATAATTGAATGCTGATGAATCTCTGCTGAATAACGATAGCTGACTTTAAGATAGCCTATGGCTTTAGTACTTTTTACAGAACAACAACTCACACAAATAAACTTCAATCAATTGACAATTTGATGTTAATGTTTAGACAAAGGTAGCCAGACCTTCGGTAACTTGTAATACTATTCGTTTGATTCCTTTTTAACAAAAATGATTGTCAAATGTGCCAATCGCAATCGGCAATCACATAATCATAAAACACAAATCGTAAACCGAAATTATCTGCTGAATGAGCCTAATAACGTTGTTATTTTTAAACAAAAATCTTTATATTAATATAGGATAAGAAACATTATTGAAATCCAATTTAAAATCCAACTTATCTTTTTTATTTTGAATTTTAACTGTGTGTGGTTTTTTTAAATTGAATTTTGTCCATTTTGTTAAATTTTTGTAGGATTTTTATTTAAAAATTGAATTTAATGTTCTAATTAACACTATCGAAAACTATCGATAGTTATCGATGGTTTTGAAAAAACTATCGCTGACTATCGATGGTGCAGACTATCGATAGTTCTCCACCTCTAGTGTGCTTGCGTTGCCACTTTCTGGCTGACGACATACATTTGTTATCGGATTTTGGCTATCGGCCACGTTTTTTTTATACATTTGGAATGGGTAAATATGGGGCATTCTATACAAAAAATTGGTGTGAGTGTCGTGAACGGGCACGAGGCTTTGATGTGAAATATGATGCTATATTTAAGAGCTAGTTTTTAGTCACTATCAAAAAACTGTCAAGACACTGTCAAATCACTGTTAAGTCACTGCTTAGTCACTGTTTAGCCACTGTCAAGTCACTGTTTAGTCACTGTCAAGACACAGTCCAGTCACTGTTAAGTCACATTCGAGTCACTCTTCAGTCACTGTCAAGTTACTGTTTAGACATTGTAAAGTCACTGTCACTGTCAAGCCACTGTCAAGTCACTATCAAGTTACTGTTAAGTCACTATCAAATCACTGTTTAGTCACTGTTGTGTCACTACTTAGTTACTGTTAAGTCATTGCTTAGTCACTGTCAAGACACTGTCAACTCACTGTTTAAACACTGTCAAGTAATTGCTTAGTCACTGTCAATTTACTGTTCAGTCACTGTTAAGTCACTGTCAACTCACTGTTAAGTCATTGTCAAGTCACTGCTAAGTCACTGTCAAGTCACTATTTAGTCACTGTCAAGTCACAGTTTAGTCACTGTCAAGTCACTGTTTAGACATTGTCAAGTCACTGTCACTGTCAAGCCACTGTTAAGTCACTATTAAGTCACTGTTAAGTCACTATCAAATCACTGTTTTGTCACTGTTGTGTCACTGCTTAGTTACTGTCAAGTAATTGCTTAGTCACTGTCAACTCACTGTTCAGTCACTGTTAAGTCACTGTCAAGTCACTGTGAAATCACTGTCAAGACACTGTCACTGTTAAGTCACTGTCAAGTCACTATCAAGTCACTGTCAAGTCACTGTCAAGTCACTGTCAAGTCACAGTTTAGTCACTGTCAAGTCACTGTTTAGTCAAGTCACTGTCAAGTCACTATCAAATCACTGCTTTCGTCACTTCCACATTCCCCCGAGTTTTCCTCTCTTTCCGCCCATTGTCACCCTCACCCCTGGGACACTTAAAAAAAAAAAAAAAATATGCTAGCGTCAGCGTCACGTGACGCTGAAATTAAATTTTACTCCTACTAAAATCTTTCGTACCGAAATTAAAGATGTTTCACATCAAAAAGTATTTTTCTGGCTTGATGTCTCCGAATTGGATGATAATTGGCCCTAAGGGAGCTTATTTTGAGAGAAGCTTAACCCCAAAATTTGAGCTGTTTTGGAGCTCTTTTGCGGAAGTTCTACAATAAAAAGTCTAAAATTGGGAATTTTTGGAATTTTAAATAACTCGAAAACTGTTTAAGACTGATTGTTTTGGCAGGCTCCAGGTCAGGTGTATTTTATGTGCATTAATTTGTTGAAATAAAACACATTCTTCCTCTTTTTTCTCTCCGATATATTTCGAACGCCGTCGGGATTCGTCTTCACGGAGTGCACAGCGTCCGCTCTGTCAGCTGTATAGTTCGAAACTGAAGCTTGGACAGTTTAAAACCAAAGCGTTCTTTTCTGGGTCTGAATTCATGAATTTTATTCAATAGCTCAAAAAAAAAGTTTGGGCAAATTAAGAACCGGAAACATCCTGAACATTTGAAAATTTAATTCAAAGCTCAATCTTAAACCGTTTTCGAGTTATTTAAAATTTAAAAAATTCCCAATATTAGATTTTTATTGTAGAACTCCGCAAAAGAGTTCAAAAAAGCTCCAATTTTGGGGTTAGGCTTCTCTCATGTAGCAAACTTCACAGGCCAAATGACTCCTCCAACTAGCTGACAATATTTCGTTCACTGTAGTGGGCCATTGGGCTGATGGGTATTTGAAGTTGGCTTTTTAATTAAAATAAATATTTAATTAAAATTTGTAATTAGAAATTAGTTGCGGGCAATGGCTTAAAGACAACACAGAATGACAACGATATGGTTAAGTATAAGTTGGCAAATGTCTTCGTCACTCCAGTTGCACTCCACTCCACTTGCTGATTAAAAAGTATCAACTTTGGCAACCATTTCATATAGCCACTGGCAAGTGGTAAGTGACAAGTGGGCGTGGCAGCATCAGCAGTGAGAAGCGAGCGCAATGGATTCGATTTCAATAACATTTAGTGGCAAATTCTCTCGTTCTTTTCGACGTTTTTGCGCTTTTAACGACAGCGCATCGCATTAAGCCAAAGCAAAGGCAAAAGGAGCAACAGCAGCAGCAGGACTAATGTCATGCCATTAAGTTGAGAGGGTTTTTCTTTCTGTTTTTTTTTTCTTCGAGGGAAGAAGAGGAGTAAGTAGGTGGTACCAGCGGTTTCCAATTACATAAAAACACACATCAAAATTGAATGCAAAAAGGAAAAGAAAGAGAACAGGATTAAGGTATAGTCACTGAGAAGAGTAAATATGACTTGGAGAGGGGGGATACAACATACTTACTCAAATTACAATATTTAGACTAATTATTTTTGAAATTTATTTAAAGCGGTGTAGAGTTTAGATAAGTCAGGTTGACCGAATCACACAGCAAAGTTTACGATCAGAAATCAAACACTGAAAAGGGTATGGTTTTACTCCGAAAGTGCGCTATTAAGCCATCACGACTGGAAAATGCTTGTGTTTAAGGGGGTATTCTCCGTGTCGAGGCTGTTTTATGGACCTTATGGACCTAGATGATTCGTACCTTCTAAAGATAGTTAGTCATTAGCAAAACGTATCGATTTGCCGAAAAAATGATAAAGATCGAATGAGCGGTTCTCGCCTCCCACCCTTTCACAACCAACGCCGCACAATGTTAGAAAGAGAGAGAAAAGAAGAAACTTAGAGATGAGCGCAGCAGCAGTACTGCATGCAGCTCATACTCTAGGTACAGAGTATACAGCCTTGTTCTCAATTCCACTTCCACAAAAGCTTTTCGGAAGTGGAATTGATTCGTGTTCTGGTAAACGTAAAACGAAAGAAATTTGCGGATTCAAACGTTTTGCCTCATGGCCAGTGAAATTAAAAGTAAATTGCAAATTTGGCATTGAAAAATATAAGCTACACCCAAAATGAAAATATATCACAATTCTTTGGTCAATTTAAGATCTTTTGGTATCCTAAATTATTATGGACGGACTTTATCTTATTTTTAAATAATAAATTTTACGAACACTTTTAATTTCTTCGAGGCTAGCAAATGCGAAAAGTAAAATGTGAAAAATTCGTGTTCTTAATTCCACATTTCGAAAGTTCTGACTAGTTCGATTAACATTTTGGCTATCGATAGTCGCCTATCGTTGGTTTAAGGGTTGCCAACAGTCAGAAAAAATGATTAAATTGTAAAAAATCTGAGATTTTTCTCCTGCGACCAATAATTTAAGAGCGCTGGCAACTCAGGAGATGCAATTTGGCCGACGATCTCCTGTTTGGGGAAAATCAAATTTATTAACAGCGGAATGTAAGTTGAATTTAAATTAATAGATATTTCGATATGATTATTGACATTTCTAATACACAAGGGGAAAGCATCGGAGCACGGGACAAATTCCATAATGGCCACTTTTATGGCCAAGAATGTAGACCTGGCAAATGGATTTGTCAAGGGAAACCGCGTCAATGCCGAAGCCAGATGGGACTCGTTGACCTCCCAGTTAAATGCGGTTGGGAACCAAATACATCTTTTGAAGTTCACGATTCATTATTTTAATCTTTTTTCTACCAGTCTTGGGCAGATTGGAAGGCTAACATTAAAAAGAAGTTGGCTTCAAATAAGCGGGAGATCACGGCTACCGGTGGTGGACCCTACTCCCAACAAATTATAACTCCCGAGGAGCGGGACATAGCCACCTTGATTGGCCTATATAAAGCAGTGGACGGCATTGAAAATGCCAAGACATTTGGCAGGCCAGCCCCTGAGGCGAGATCTGAAGTGGCCATTGATGTCAAAGATCTTGAAACACTGTGTCCTACTCCGGCAAAACGAGCACGTGCCCAGGATGATTACTCCGTGTTTTGTTCGGAGCAAAACGAGCAAATTGTAAAAATTGCTAATCATCTTGCCGAAATAAAAAATATAAAGAAACAGCAGCTCGTGGTGGAGAAAGAAAGAGTGGAGGTGGAAAAGCAAAAGCTGAATGTCCTTCAGCAGATACTGAACAAGAATACTGACTGCCTTAAGGATATTTTTTAATATTACTATAAACAGATAAATTGTTTATGCGCTACGGAATCCGAAGTTACATCATTTTTGTTTTTGTTGGTTAAGTATATTTGAAATCCAAAGTTCCTAAACAGTATTTCGTTCTTAGAATAAGTTTATTTGAAGTTGGCCTTACTTTTATTTAAAAATAAACTAATACACAATGAACATGAAATTTTTAAATTAAATTGTTGCATATTTGGTCACGAGCAAGAATACCATTTTGCTCTTCTGGTCCTGGATTTTCTGGCTCATAATCCTCCTCAGAAATGCTTTCAGTTTGCTCTCATCTGGCAGAGGTATAGCCCGCTTGCGGCACATGTTGTGTAATGCACAACAAACATTTATCAGCTGACAAACAAATAATGGATCGTAGTGTAAGGTGCCCAGCAAACACCGGAAACGGTTCTTGAGCACACCGATTGTGCGTTCAACTACATTGCGTGCAGCAGCATGCAGTTTGTTAAAAATATGCCTAACGGACCCATTTTCAGGATTTCTGTACGGTGTCATAACAAATGGCTCCAGTGCATAGCCTGAATCTGCCAAAAGCCATGAATCAGCAATTTTGCGCTGTCTCATGCGCTGAATGCATCCAATTATCATAACTCCTGGCATGTTTTTTTTAAATTCAATACTGGAGAAATTTAAATGTGTTTATGTGTATGTGTACGTGTAACACGAAGTTGTTTATATTCAACAGCTGTTTTTCCCCAATTGTTTATCGATAGTCGAGCGTGGAACCACTAGTTCACAAAAGTAATTCCGCAGCAATTTCACGTGGAATTCAGAACACGAAAAAGAAAACGTTTCGGAATCATTGCGGAATTACTTTTGAAAAGTAAGTGGAATTGAGAACAAGGCTGATATTATAGTCGGGCTTGACCGACTTTCTCACTTGTTTGTATTATGTTACAAACAGATTAGAGTAAAGCTAGGTACTCAGACACTCAAAAATTTTTTCGGAGCCCATCTAATTACATAGCTCATTAAATCCGCTCGTAAAAATTGTCAGAGCGCATTTCCTGAGCGAGTACTGAGACACCAACAATTCGCTTTGACAGCGACACTCCGCAATTGAACCTTACATTTCCCACAAATCCAAGAGGTAGCCTGTCTTCTTTCGCTAGCTTCAATGTCTGACGAGGCCCATAATGTTGCCCGGGATGATTCCCTGCTGATGAAAACCTATGACGAGGTAGAGATGTAAGTAATTGAATTTGAAAAGGGAAAACCATTAACTCACATATTATATAATTTAAGCAGAGAGCTCGATAGGAGACTAGCCTAAGATTAGTATTAACACAAAGTACATATAATATATATGCAATATTGAAATAAAAATGAACATATTAAAAAAAAAAAAAACCTATGACGAGTCGTTGAATTTGGCTCGCGAGGCTTTGTGTCGCCGTCTGGCCGATTTCACCAACACACGCGACGATCCCGAAGATGATGACAACACAACAATGTCTGCCGCCACCCCGGAGCCTGTTCACATTTTCGAGCGCTCGATTTCGCTCGATCCAGCTGTTGCCTGGTGAACCAAAGTGGCAACACCGCGGCGTAACAGCAGCAGCTAACGTAAACAGCAAACCAAACAGCTGTTGTGTGGCGAGCGACGATGACTTGAAAATCTGCATAGGGGACATGGCGAGATTATTTAACTGGCGGCAGACGAGATCTGGAGAAAAAAGACAGCAGAAACATCTAGACGCGAGTAGTTGTTACCAAGCCACGTTTAACACGTGTTTTTTAATTCACCTAACTTTACACTCGGCTTCCTACTTCTCTTTTGTGCCCTAACTTCATTGTCAAGTCAGCCACAAGCTCAAAAGCACTAATTGTATGAATCTGAAGTAAATAAATGGAGTATTAATAAACGTGAAGAACTATTTAATTGGAACTTGATCGCACTCAAGCGACGTGAGCCAACACCACCTATACTGACGGTTTGGACTATGAGGGCGCGGTGGTGTCCATTCACGAGAAGTCGGAGACTTCATTCGCTATTTGAGCTATGAGAACGAGCAGAAAGACGCGTTGCGAACAGTTCCTCTGTGCCAAGCAAGCGGAAACCGTACAGGGACAACAGGAGCAGCAGCAACAGCAACAGCAGCGTTCCAAGCAGGTGACAAAGAAAGCCTCCGCAAAAAATCCAACGACAGCTGAACGGAATGCCTGGTACATGTCCGGCTACTATACAGGACTCTATCAGGGCAAAAATCGTAACTTTTGAACGGAAAGAGATATTTGAAAAATATTAATGGGAAGGTGATAGAGAATTTCAAGATCTTTTTAAACAACAAACAAAATCATCATTGTAGGTCAACAGGGTGACTCAGGATCGACTGTCAAAGTGCCAAGTTTAATACACATTCGCCGGCCACTGTGCGGCGGCCAATCAGGCCAATAAGAAGAATGCAAAGAAGTAATAAACCAACAACACAAAATCTCCTAATCTTTTCAAAGGATAAAGACTTGTATGTAGAAATTAAGAAAGCCAAAATAAACGAATTAAGAAACATTTTATGTTAGACCCAATTAAAATCCAGAAGAAATAATACATATGTAAATGGAAAGCGAGAAGGATACCATCCGCCTGGGTTGTCTCCTAGGTAAACGCATTACTTTCAACCAAGCTATGAATATATAAGAATATTAATAAAAATAAAGCTTAATTCAATTATGTTATTTTAAACAGAAAAAAAAAAAATATAAACAACGAGAAGTGAACTTGTTGGAGCGCACGGCCGTCTTATATAGTGGTCGCTCACCTTCGAGCGCACGGCCGTCTTATATAGTGGTCGCTCACTTTCGAGCTCACGCAATGCCGAGCCAATGTCCTAACGCGCTCTTTCACTCGCTCACAACATGCTCGATATTTATCGATATATGGAGTTAGGCGCCTGGATTGAAATAAATATTCGTTACTTATTTTAATTTTAACGGTGTGTTTCTTTATTAGGCTAATTGTTTATGTGCTGACACTTTGAGCCACAACACAAAAGTGAAAAGTGAATTCTCACCTATTGCATTTGTAAATCTCAGGGGGGGGGGTTAACCCCCATCAGCTGCAGCTGCATCACTTGTGGCGGAGAATCTTTATCGGAGGCTATCCCCGTTGATATGGTTAGTGTGCCAATTGCCCAATGTATGCACATCACCCAAGTCCCAACCTCCGTAGCCTCCACAGCCCACGGTCAGCCATTGCAGTCTCTATAGCCTCCGGCTTACTGTGGTAGTATCCGTTGCTCCCGCCGCTCCCGTTGCTACCTATGTGTTTATCTACCTACTTCGAGTATGATCCTTCAGTCCATGTAGCTGGCTGTGGCCATAAATATTACCTCTATATACAGTATGTCTCAGTGGTCAAGTTCTGCTCACTCTTGCCAATACATGAACAAAGAACACTGCTTATACCTCCAACCCCCACACAAAATGCATCCATGAAATTGACCATGGCATTGCCTATGACGTCTGAATTTCCCCAGTAACTTCCTTTTTCAATTCTGCAAATTCTTTTTTTATTTGAATTTGCCCGCCAATTTCTTAAAGCGTAGTATACACTTCCACCAAAAGACTTGCCAAAACAAAAAACTCCATATAAAAAAAACTCACAAAAATTTTTGTGCCAAAGCCCTTTGGCAGTCTCTTTAGTGGCAGTCCACACTTCCAACAAAAAGCCCTCAATTAAATACTGATAAAATACTAGATCCGTATTTTCTGTATCGTTATCGATAGCTCCCTGAATAATTAATTTTAATTATTTCAACAGGTATCGCACATTGTCGATACACAAATATGCGTCGTCGGGTGAAATTTGAATAATTTTCCCATCACTGATTGAGCGCAATTTTCAAAGCAAGCTACAAAACACCGTGAGACTTCAACCAAATTTAAACTGGGTAATAATTATGAATTTAATCATTACTAAATTTTCATATCTGCTCATCAGGGCCGTAAGGAACGCATGTTAATCATTTGAATTTACTGATTGTGAAACTTATAATTGAAAATCAGGGATGCAAACCGCTCGGAAATAGTGACTTCCGATTCAGTGGTTCGCACAGTTTTTGAACCGCCGGTTCGATTCAATACATGGTTTTTGGGGCTTACTGAACCGCGGTTTCGGTTCGGTTCAGTTCGGTTTGCGCTGTATTCATTAAACAAACTAAAGAAATGTATTTTTGATACATTTAGGGCCGATTTCACATCGCTTGCTGTCTCGCTCTCTTTGCTTCCTTCTTAAATGGCAGTCTGTTGGCAGCAGTTGAGAGCGACGCATCTCCGCGAAGAAATTTTTTTGATTTACTTCTTAATTTTATTTAAATAATTAATTTTAAAAATAAATGTAAATAACAATTTATGATTTCTCTCTCTCTTCTGTCAAAATTTTGACACTGAAATAGGAGGAGTGTGTGTGCGATCTGGGTGGGGTCTGGGTGGAATTTGAGTAGGATCTGGGTGGGATCTAGATGAGGATCTGGGAGGGATCTGGGTAGAATCTAAGTGGGATCTGGGTGGGATCTGGGCGGGATCTGGGTGGAATCTGGGTGGGAGCTGGGAGGGTTCCGGGTGGTATCTAGCTTGACTGGATCTGATTAGTATCTGGGTGGGATCTGGGCGGAGTCTTGGTAAGATCTGGGTGGGGTCTGGGTAAGGTCTGAGTGGGATCTGAGCGGGATCTGGGCGGGATCTGAGCGGGATCTGGGAGCGATTTGGGTGGGATCTGTGTGGAATCTGGATGAGGATCTGGGAGGGTTCTGGGTGGTATCTGGGAGGGATCTGAGTGGGATCTGGGTATGATCTTTGTGGAATCTAAGTAGGATCTGGATAGGATCTGAGTGTGTTCTGGTTAGGATCTAAGTGGGATCTAGCCTGGTTGGATCTGATTAGTATCTGGGTGGGATCTGGGCGGGATCTGGATGGGATCTTGATTGGATTTCACCTTGGTGGTATCTGGGTTGGATGAAACATCATCATTAATCTCTGGACCAACACAATAAACAAGACTTCCTGAAAAATGAAATAACACTGCAGCAAGAGATCTTCATGCTGGTATTTCTACTCCCTGTTAGTTTTCTTCTTTCGAAGGAGTGCCCTTTCTGATTTATATACCATTAGGAGCTTGTAATTTGAAAATAAAATTTAAACCTAAGCCTCATGTTTTACATCAGAGCCCCGTGAGTGTTAACGACACTCAGACCTTTTTTTTCATAAAACTCATCTATAACTTATGTAGACTATGTAGTTTAAAGGATTTTTTGATATTCGATGTTCTTAGAAAGTTGTAGCACTAAAAATATGCCAGTATAAACTCAGCGAAATTCAATTAATGATTTATGGGAAATTAGATGAGAAATGAATCAAACTTTTATTAAATAATAAAGTGAATAACGATATTAGTTCAACAAATAAACAGGCGTTAGATTAACAAACAAATTATTTTCATAAAATTCCTTTTTATACAATGAAATTCAATTAAAGGCATGTATTTGAATTATATGGCAAAAAAAACAATATACATATTATTGTCGAAGAAAATGATGATTAATAGTGAGTCCAGCTTCCAGATTTTGAAATCACTTCAAAAATTCGTTTTGGCATTGAGTCTATGACCTTTTGAAACTCTGAAGTAGAAATTTTGGCCCTTTAATTGACTACAGCAATTCTGAGCTCTTCCACCGACTCGAATTGCGATGACCAGCTTATAGACGTCGTGCCAAGTTACCCCACATGTTCTCTGTAGGATTTAGATCTGGGGAACGTGTTGGCTACTTCATAACATCGATCTGTTTCTCCTAAAACCAATTAACGCTGAGTCGTGATGCATGTATGGCAGCGTTATCCTGCTGAAAAATGGTGTCTGAAGTAGGTAGCTGATCCAAAAAGTTTATTAATACTTCATCCAACATGGTTATATACTTTTCCGAGGTCATACGCCCATTCACTTTATAAATGGGGGTCCTTCCATAGAAACTAAAACCAGCCCATATCATTAACGAACCTCCTCCAAAGTTCCACTTAGTAGAAAAGGATTCGGGCTTCTTCAAATCGTGCCAGTAATAATTAAAACCATCTGGACCGTCAAGGTTGAATTTTTTCTCGTCTGAAAATATTACCTTTTTCCATTGATCGGTCCATGACATGTGTTTTTCGGCAAACTCCAATCTTGCAACTTTATGCGATTCCTTTAAAGCTGGTTTAGACTTCATTTTCTTCCAAATTAGCCGATTACTTCCAGATAAAATTTGTTGTACACGACGCTTAGTAACGGGTAATTGTAAGTCAGCTCTTATTTGCGATGCAGTTGCATTTTTTTGTAAGCCAGCCCGAATTATAGCGGATTTTACACGAGAAGAAATCTTTTGATTATTATTATTTGATCGATTTGTATTATATTTCTGCTTTAAATTGATTACATTATCCACTGCAGATGGAGATCTTTTCAATTTAATGGCAATTTGCCTATTAGACATGCCAGTATCCTTGTAAGCAAGGATTTTGGCTGTTTCTTCAGATGATAATGTTTTTCCCTTTCCCATATCAATATTGAGGGAAATTTTCAATAGGATATAATTTGTATCTGTTTAAATTAAACACGTATACATAATCAAACTATCAAATTAAGAAAATTTTGCACCTTCTTCTTACTTGAGGACTTGAAACACACTGCCTTTAATAGAATTTCGCTTCAAAACGTTCACAAACTCTGAATAATGGGCAAGCTTTAGCCTAAACTAACTGTTAATGCTCTCTTTAAGCTAAAAATAGAAATAGAGAGACCAATGTAAAAGGGAGAATAGGATTGGAAGATGCCTTCTGGTTCCAATACATTTTAAGGTGACTAAACGGACCTGCCTTTAATTGAATTTCGCTGAGCGTATCTTATACTTATATTTTCTTTATGAGATGAGCATTTGTCGCAATATCCATTTACACGTTCGTTTTCATGTAAATGTAAGAGCGTCATATCTCAGTTGTCCTGCAGTCGATTTGCTTCGGCTTACTGAAACATCATATTTTTAAATTTTATTAATAAGCATTTTTTAATTAATAATATTTTAATAGATTAACTCGAAACATTTTGGTCTAAATCAATTAAGAACTTTAAAACCGTTTTTCTCAAAATGGATTATTTTGAGTTGTTCCAGTCTTAAGGTAAGTGAGCGATATGCACTGTGATTCAATTGAAAATTGGTCGATTACCTTATTTAAACTGTTTCACAGATTTGACTTTTATTGAAAGCCATATTCATCGCATTTGGTAAAGAAAAATGGGACTCAGCCCCGTCTTCAACTTAAAAGTTCAATTCAATTTCAGGCAAATATTTTGTTAAAAACACTCTAGACTAATTAAAGTTAGTGTTTGTTCTTTAATATTCCCTTGTTTGCCTTTTTAAAATTTGCAATAAACAAATGGGCAAATGACAATATTCTAATCTTGACTTCTGACAAAGGAAACAAAACTGTTGCACTAGAAAAAGACGACTATAGGAGGAAAATGATAGATATATTAGGGGACATGTGCACATATAGAAAATTAAGACAAGATTCGACGACAATACTACAGACTAAAAATAACAATTTGGTGGACAATTCAAAGGCCGAAAGGGATAAGCTTATGACAAGCACTGCGCTACCACCTAGGATATACGGACTCCCAAAAATCCACAAGGAAGGAACCCCGCTTCGACCAATTTGCTCTTCAATCGGTGCACCTTCGCATGGCCTCTGTAGATTCATAATTAAAATTTAGAAAAATCCTACAGCGGACTCAGCATACAACGTTAAAAATTCTATAGAGTTCAAACAACGCACGAACAATGCATATATATGTGACGATGAGAAATTAATATCTTTCGATGTAGTCTCTTTATTCCCGAGCATACCCGTGGAACTAGCTTTGGAGACTATAGGACAAAAATGGACAAAAATACAAGAGTATACGAAAATACCTAAACAGCTGTTTATGGAAATATTAAGATTCTGTATTGTAGAAAATAGGTATTATAAATTCGAGGACAACAAAATCTAAACTTAGAACTAGGATATCTCAACACAAATGAGACTAAAAACTCAGACATCAAACCACCATTCAAAAAACGGCTCTTGCGACACACTGTACGGAGAGCGCACACTCGCCGAATTTTGAAGCAACAACAATCCTACAGCAAGAAAACCACTACAGCAAACGCTTCACTTTTGAGATGTTGTATATAATAGACACACACATTGACAAAAAGCTTAACTACAAATCGGACACAGAGAACTGTGCGCACCTATACAGACACTTACTGACCAAACAATAACTCAGTATCCAACTCCACGCCGAACGAAACAGACGTGTAAAACAATGTATGTAAAAAAGTTTGTGTTCTATGTATTAAGTCAATGTTATGAAGATGGTTGCCGCCATCTGTGTGTTTTACTTGACCTCGAGCCCGCAATACTCAAATTCTACGTTTTAGAAAGGTCGCTAACTATCAACTTTTCAAATGAGCAAATATTTAGTTCAACTCTTTGGATACTGGGTTGACTCCTAAACTTTTTATTGTTCCCACTTAAGACAAACAAAATATTTGCTCAAATTATTTACGTGTGGCCGTCTGTGGCCCAGTGGTTAGTGCGCTGGGCGGAAGGTCGTGGGTTCAATCCCGCCTCTGAACATCTAATAATAAAAGTTTTTTCTTTTTTTTTAGAAAAATAGCTTTTACACATACGGTCACCTTCACCAGCTATTGGCGCCAGCTGTGAGGTAATCTAGCCATGAAAAAGCAAATTCTCAAAATTTGCCGTTCGGATTCGGCGTTAAACTGTAGGTCCCTTTCTCTTGCTTGTAAAAAACGAAGGGTTTTTTTTTTAAATCGATGGACACATAGTAGCCTCTACCGACCACCCAGCCCTAACGAAATAAAATGCATTTTGATACATTTTGATGCCCGAAAATTCTTTAAGTTTGACTTACATGTACAAGTTTTGCTTCGCGTTGGCACTTCCTCTCAACGTTGAAACCTGCAAGTATACAAAAAAATACATATAAAAAAAAATTGGCAATCAAATCAATTATAAAATTTCATTCGGCCAACGTGCTGTTGTTCTTCTTCTACAAAGTATAGCGTTTTTTTGCACTAATATTAATGCAGAGGCACAACAATGCGGGCAAAGGTATTCAATTGAATAACGAAGGAATGCAAAGTGGCATGCGCCCGTGAAAGATATTGCATGTAAAAAGCACAAGGATAACGAGACAGGATAACACGCTGATGAATGCCCACGAACAAAAGAGGGAATGCGTGAGAGCAGGGTGGGGGCGGCGAGGGCATGGCAGTTGAAAAGCAATTGCAGCTGCATTTTAATGTATTTTCATCTCTCAACACAACAGCAACAAGATGCCAGAGCAGAAAGTGGGCGTGACCCCCGTAAGAATTCCCATTTTGGCAATGATGTGTCGGTGCGGGTCGGAAGAGGACATGGAGGATGGCAGCTCAATGCAATTGCAAATGAGCTGGGGTTTGGCGTTGGCCCCCCGGGGGAAATATGTATAATGTATTTTCCTGGCTTTTCTGTTGTTGTTTTGTTTTGCTGCTCATCGAATGTATCGGTCTATAAGCATTATGTTAGATAACTTCCAAAAAACAGCTTCATAGTTGTTTTATAGGGTCTTATAGTTTAATCGATAACTCGATTTCGCATTTCTGGAGTTGGACCTTTTGGAGAGCTTAAAACTTAAGCGAAACGTTTTGTTGTAAAATTTAAAATAATCATTATTTGTATATTCATCGATTAATCGATTAAACGGATTTCTCTCTTACTGAAATTAATTGTAATACTGATGATTTCAAACTTATAGGAACTTATATAAAATCGGTTGACAAACGATTATTCGATAAAATTAATGAAAGCAATATAAAGAAAATATTTCGATAAGTTCGATTAATGTGTTTTTTTTAAACGTCTTAGTTTTAAATGCTTAATAATAAAAAGCCCTTCCGGTGATG
Source organism: Lordiphosa stackelbergi (assembly GCA_018904235.1). Lineage (NCBI taxonomy): Eukaryota > Metazoa > Arthropoda > Insecta > Diptera > Drosophilidae > Lordiphosa > Lordiphosa stackelbergi. Next base: position 5,806 of record JAEIFU010003679.1, on the reverse strand, counting down.
ATTTTACATTTATCGATAGAAATTACTCGTTACCAGCCCACCTACAAAGGTCGGAGCTTCTAGATCATCCTACTAAAAGTAAATCATGAAAAATCCATTGACTGATGTTTCTATTTTCGCTTAGACCTACAGAATTTGATTTTAATATTTTTCTTATGAATTTCAGCTTAAAGTCAAAGTTATCCTGACTCCCACTCAATGGTCTTTGTAATTTTCATTCGCTATCAATAATTATTTCTTTTGAACTTGAACCTGTTTGTGGCGGCGCTTAAAGTTGGTGCACACGAACAGCCCTAAAGGAACATTCTGTAACCCAGCATCAAGTGCAAGGTAGACTTTGTAGCAGCTGTACCTCAACTTTCTGACGCCCTGCCCCCCAGCTACTCCAATCTCACCTTGGCTGTTGCATGTTTCATGTGCCTGGCATGTTGCATGCCTCAGTGAGCAATAAGTTCGACAAACTCATTTCATTAAGCTCGGCGCTGCATAAAAAACGAGCTAATGCGCTTGGCTCCTGTCCCTGTCCCTGTCCCAGTGTCTGCTGCTGCTGCTCCGGCTGCTGTCGATGTCTCATCATTTATTGGCAAGCGCTTTTCAACGGATTGCCGGCAGTTTGCACATATCGCAGCAGCACCAGGACCAAGATCCTGCAAGTGTCTGTTGCTATTTATTGCCAGCTCGCAGCGTCGCACTCTAAAGCCATCAATTTTTTATTAGATTATATAAAATTTACCAACGATTTATCTATGCTCAGGGCCGCTCGCATGTCCCCCCTGCCAAGCGACTCCACCAGCCCCCCGCCAACCGTCGCGGCTGTCAACAACTGTTTATCCGATTGCAGGCAATCCAATGGCGGATGTATGGGTTGCAGTTAATGCAATATATGTGATTTACTAAGGGGGTGAAATCAATTTAGTAGGTTACACAAACCAGAGTTTTCGATAAACAGCAACTGGCAAGGATATCGAGAACTAGATAAAAAATAGAGCAAAGCTAACTTCGGTTCGACCGAAGTTTATATACCCTTGGAGCATGATAAATATATGCCTGCCAGTTTGTTATATGGCAGCTATACGATATATTCATCCGATTTTGATCAAACTCTCCAAAATTGTGTTGAGACAGATAATATTTATAACTGGAAAGTACAAAGACGCTACCATTGAAAACAAAAAGTTTTTCTCACTAAAACTATTTTTCCGACGTCATTTCTGGAGCTATATGCTATAGTCATCCGATTTGGATCAGACTTGACAGAATTGTGTTTGAGCAGTACGGTTTGGGAGTATTGAAAAGTTTTTCTTACTATTTTCAGATATCTTTTGTATGGCATATACGATTTTGGATAAACGGAAATTATGTGAAACATAAAACTTAAAATACGAGGTTGGAAAGATAGCATTGAAAACAAAAAAGTTTTTCTCACTAAAACTACTTTTTCAACCGATCGTTCCTATGGCAGCTATATGCTATAGTCATCCGATCCGGCCGGTTCCGACAAATGTGCAGCGTATTTGTACCAAAAGACTTCGTGCAAAGTTTGGTTACGATAGCTTTAAAACTGAGGGAGGAGATAGCATAGAAACAGACGGACGGACGGACAGACGGACATGGCTATATCAACTCAGCTCGTCATGCTGATCAAGAATATATATACTTTATGTGGTCGGAGATGCTTCCTTCTGTGCGTTACAAACATCCGGACAATTTCAATATACCCTCTCCAAGGGTATAAAAAGGAGGACGAAAGATCGCAGATTCACTTCGCAGGTGTTTTGATGTTAACCGATTCAAGGAATTCGTTAAAATTAACACTATCGATAAGTTGTTGAATCAACAATCCTTTCTTTTGTACGACTCATGATTTGATCACTTTGTACCGTTATCAAGTCTAAAATTGAGTACTTTAAAAGTTTTATCGATTAACTGTTTCTTAAATATAGATATTGATATTATATAGATATAAAGAGATGATTTAATTAGCCATCACCATTTTCAATTATTTGTAATTTAATCACTGCATTGAAATTTGTAAAGTTATCGATAAGTTTTTTAACCTTCAATTTATTTCATATTAATTGAAAATAGTAAAATAATGACAAGGTGTATTAGTTTTAACTTAAAACTTTTAACCCACAAACTCATCAAGTGTTTTTACATACTTGCAGGCAGATCACATCAAAATGTTGTTTAAGTGAACATTTGGTGTTTTTTTTTTTTTGGGGGTGGATGTGGAGAAGATGTGAGGGTGCAAGCAAATATTCATGTCCACCATACCCATTATTATGGCCCAGATTGTTGTTTATTTGGAACATGAGAGGTACTAATTTTTCTGGACGCCACTGTTAGCGCACTGCTTTTGTTTTCATCAATTTATTATTTATATTTGCAAACTAAGTTTTTCCCCCTTATCGGATTTGGTCACACTGGTAGAAACTTCTCGGAAACTTTTGCATTCATATTGTGAGTGTGATTTAAGTCCGTATAAAACCGCGGGCAAGGAAGTCTGCAATCATCCGAAGTGCATTTAGCATCATTGCCAAGGCTTTTACTTCCGGCCCCAAGTGCTTGAATTTTAGCGGTGGACAATTGTTGGCTTCAACGACCACACGAGTCGCCGTCTCTAACCTCACACAGGGTAAGCTAGTGAAAATGCTATATGCCAGTGTTTCATATGAGAATCTGTTTATAGTGTTTCTGATCTGCGGTGCCCTTGTGTTCCTGGCAGTACCACCGAATCGTACGCCATACAAGCTTAGCCCAAGCGTGGACTCACAAAGCAGACCACATCGAAAGTAGACATTTCCAAAGTAATGGAATATCCAAGGTCGTAAACCTGGTCGAGGCCTTGGATTCTCGATCACACCCCCGTTTTATGGCCCTAACCACTTGCGTGCGGTAACATAACCTTTGGCCACATGGACTAACGTTGTAGGCGAAGACAATGGAGAAGAAGTTTATGTGCTTTCTGCTGTTAGGTGCCAACCCTCCGCACACATCCCAGAAGGAGTAATCGGAAAAAGTTTTGGAATTTAATGAATTAATTTGAGAAAGATTTTTACTTATAAAATTTTCGATGTCTCTTATAGTTCAGCCGCACGATCTGCTTATGTTGCATCTATAAATTTTACTGTTTAAAACTCCACACTCAAATCAACGTCGACAGGCCTGCTGACATCGATGGACAATACACAGTTGTGAGTACGCAGTGTATTTATAATAATTATAAAAAATAATTATAAGTTTTTATACCCGCCCGCGTTGTCAAAAAAAATTTTTCAATAAAAACCCATTTTGGACCGATAGTTCCTATGACAGCCATAAGATATAGTATAATATTAATAATAGCTAGAGGGGAGACGTTAACATTAAAAACAAACAAGTTTTTCTCACAAAGACCCACTTTTCGACCGATTGTTCCTATGGCAGCTATAAGATATAGTCGTCCGATCCGGTCGGTTCCGACATATTAGCAGTGTGCAGTAGAAAAAGACTATGTGCAAAGTTTCAGCTCGATAGCTTTAAAACTGAGAGACTAGTTCGCGTAGAAACAGACAGACAGACGGACGGACAAAGCTTAATCAACTCAGCTCGTCACCCTGATCAAGAATATTTAGTTTAGGGTCGGAATTAGGTGGAAACTCTAAATTATAATACCTTTGCAAATGTATAATAAATTTGGATGGTGCATCGATACATGAGTTTTTTATTTGTAAGTGTATTATTTCTTGCCGAAATTTAGTAATTAATTATAAACTGAGAAAATGGATAGAAAATTGTTAATGAAGTTATGGAATTTTAGAAAGGTTAATTAAGTTTGTATTTTTGGAGAAATTGTGTAATGCTATATATATAAAAGAGTTCAACCTGACTGACTGACTGACTGACTGACTGACTGGTGACCGTCGCACAGCCTAAACCATAAAAGATAGGAAGATGAGCTTTTCACAGTAGTTTTATCTTATGCTGAAAGTGAGTACTAAGGACGGATTTTGGAAAATTCTGTCGGGAAATGTGGAAAATTCGCGGAAAACTGTTGTATGAAACTTTTTTGTTTTTCATCCGATCAAGTTCAAAATTATTTTCAAAGATCTATATGAAAATTCAACAACAACTGCATACCAATCTTCCGGAAAATTCACCTCCCCTGGGTGGAAAGTGGGTGGTCAAGGTTGTATGGGCGAAACTTTAATTGCCAGTGATTAGCTCCAAACTCATTTTCAAAATTACACATACTAAGACATAAAAAAAGGACTTTCAAATTTTGGAAAATCTATCCCCAAAGTCGGAAAATTCACGGAAAACTGTTGTATGAAACTTTTTTGTTTATTATCCGATCAGATTCAAATTCATTTTCAACGATGTATATGAAAATTCAACAATAAGTGTGTTCCAATTTTCCGGAAAATCCCACCCGAAAAAGTGGGAAAAGCGCCGGAAAAGTTTGTATGGTAAACATTTGATTTTCATCCGATTGACTTGAAACTTGGTTCGCAAGCATAGTACGCAAAATATTCGACACGTGTTTTCCCGATTTCGGAAAATCCGCCCACGAGAAAAATGGCTGGAAAATTCTGCATGCAAACAACTATTTTTCATTCGATTGGCTTGAAATTCGGTTTGTTAGGATAGAATACGAAATAGTTTGAAATGTGATTTTCCGAAGTTGGAAAACTCGACCTGACGGTCGGAAAATTGCCGGAAAATTCTGCATGAAAAAAAACTATTTATCATCAGATTGGCTTGAAACTCGGTTTGAAAGGATAGAATACGAAATAATTTAAAATGTGATTTTTCAATGTCGGAAAATCCACCCCCAGGCGTGAAAATGCCCGGAAAATTCTACATGCAAAAGAATTATTTTTCATCTGATTGACTTGAAACTCGATTTGTAAGGTAAAAATGAAAATTCATTAGTGTTTTCATTTTCCGATGTTGGAAATAACGCCGGGATGTGGGTGGGATGTGGGAGGGATATGGATGGGATGTGGGTGGGATGTGGGCGGGAAGTGGGTAGGATATGGGTGGAATGTAGGTGGGAAGAGTATGGGATGGGGGCGGGAAGTGGGATGGATGTGGGTGGGATGTGAAAGAGATGTGGAAGGGATGTGGGTGGGATGTGGAAGGGATGTGGGCGGGATGTGGGCGGGAAGTGGGTGGGATGTGGATGGGATGTGAAAGAGATGTGGGAGGGATGTGGGAGGGATGTGGGTGGGATGTGGAAGGGATGTGGAAGGGATGTGGAAGGGATGTGGGCGGGAAGTGGGAGGGATGTGGGTGGGATGTGGGTGGGATGTGGGTGGTATGTTGGTGGGATGTGGGCGGGTTGTGGGCGAAAAGTGGGTGGGATATGAGTGGGAACTGGGGGAAATTGGGTGTAAAGTGGGTGGGATGTGGGTGGACTGTAGGTGGGAAGTGGATAGGATGTGGATGGGATGTGGGCGGAAAGTGGGAGGGATGTGGGCGGGAAGTGGATAGGATGTGGATGGGATGTGGGCGGAAAGTGGGAGCGATGTGGATGGGATGTGGGCGGGAAGTGGATAGGATGTGGATGGGATGTGGGCGGGATGTGGGAGGGATGCGGATGGGATGTGGGCGGGATGTGGGCGGAAAGTGGGTGGGAAGTGAGTGGGAACTGGTGGAATTTGGTGGAGAGTGGGTGGGAGGGATGGGGGTGGGAGTTGAAGGAAAAACCCATCAGCAAAGTTCGATTTCTGGGTTCTGCGGTGTATTATTATATCTAATATTGTTTGGTTTTATACTGTTAAAAGCGCAGCGAAGCGCGTCGGGTTATTTGCTAGTATAA
>JAEIFU010003678.1:0-25479 GCA_018904235.1 Lordiphosa stackelbergi | reverse complement strand
CTTTCTATGCATAAAAAGCATTACGCCCAGAGCGTGTATGCTGCATTTTCCCCTCCGCTTCGTGTCGTCTTAAGCAATTTCTCCTCTACTCTTATTCAGAGTATTCCCAAAGTCTTCACATTAGTTTAAACTTTGTCTTCGTGCGGTTGCCCACACACTTAGGAGTAAGTGCGCTCAAGTGAGCATCTTGGTGTTGGCCACGAACGACTAATGAATTGCTCCCGGTTCAATATGATTTCTTGCACGATTTGTTTGTTAAAAGGCAATTAGTTGATAAAGGCAGACCCAACACTTTTTGGTCATCCACTTGGGTTGCCCACACACACACACACACACACACACCCGACTGTTGGTAAGGATGGCAGCAACTGCTGCATAATAAATTCGCTAACCACGTAATGCTGCAGCTGCAGTGCAGGGATTTGGAATACATTTTTTATGCCAACACCCGCCAGCCCACCGCCCGCCACACGACACTGAGACAGCGCACAGGGCGAAAAGTTTAAGAAAAGTCAACAGTTAACAATGCGGGCAAAGGACACCACCAACAGGATGCAGGAGACAACCGCAGAAGTTCCTTCGAGTCCTAATGGCATATTGCGGCTTCTCTGGGGTCTCGGCTGCTGCTTCAAGTTTTTCCTCTTGTCTTAAAGAGAGACAAAAGTTTCGCCTGCTAATTGGATTTGCCAACTCAATAAAAACTAAATTAAATGCATTTACAGGGTGTTGGGACCAGATTAGAGTCTAGGTTCCTTGACCAGCGGACAAAAACTTGGCAAGCGTTATGCATCCCAAAAGGTTTTGCCCAAAAACTTTTGCATATTAAAATGACATAAAAACCAATGGCCACAATTTCCGTTGCCAATTGTATACAAAAAAAAAAAAAAAAAAACTCGTCTCAGTTTTATGTTGCATAACCGAACAGGCACAACGCGGCGTATAAGTAATTCTTTCATTTGTTGGCAGCTACCGAGATAAAATGTCATTAAGCTAAAGTGCAACACAACAAATTCACGCACCAAAAAAAAAAAAAATAATAATACAAGAGCCTTCTCTTTCCCTCACCTGCCCACACAGTGGTCAAGTATGTTGCGTGACGACGCCTTCGCATGCCGCTACAGCAGGATATGGTGCTGAGGTCTACCTATGCCTTCACCTCCTGCTGCTGCTGCTCCTGTTAGCCAGATTACGCGCACGATATGCTAATTTACATGCAGTGCAGATGGAAAAGGAGCCACGGATGAAGCAAGAGTTTGGGCTTATTGTGGGCGTTGGATGACGCTGCGGTCGAGCAGGTGCACTGAGAAAAATTGGGATAAATTTTTATTATGTTAAAATTTTCTCAGTATTTTCATTGTTTGCATTTATTTTTTATCAGCGAGTCGTTATAGCCTGTCCTGAGCCTAATATATTCCAGTTCTGAAAATCTAAATAATATCGGACAAATCGTTCAGGGGATGAGGGACATCAACCACAGCTTCGCGACCAACTAAAAAACGAAAGAATGTGTGAGTTATTGGAGCGAAACTCTTTTATGTACGTTCGACTGGAGGACTAAAACTACACAGAGGGAAAAATCTGTTCAGAAAACAAGTTACCTTCAACTAAAAAAGAACAAGATGGTCCTCAAATTGAGAACAAATGTTCCAAATGTTCCTGAAATGAGTAAAGTTGTTCTCAATTGGATAATATTTGTTTTAAACAACTACAAAACCGGTTTTCAACAGAGAGATATACAAGAGAGAGATCTCTCTGGTAAATATATAAGAGAGGAGATCTCTCTCTTGTCAGCTCAACCAAGCATAAGTAGCCCTCAAGATGTGAATCTGCAAAAGTGTACAACGGCTGAATGCGTAATGAACATCGAGTACTGAGTTTTGTGTATGGGGTATCGAGTACTGAGTATCTACTATGGAGTAACACATACACACAAACGCAAGAATACTGAGTATCGAGTAAGAGTATCGTCTACTGTGTATCGATTACGGGTATTGAGAACAGGGTATCGTGTTCTAAGTATCTAATCTACTGTGTATCGATTACTGAGTCTCGAGTACTAAGTATTATCTAGTGTGTATTGAGTACAGAGTATCGAGTGTTGAGTTTCAAATACAGAGCATCGAGTACTGATTACACAGGCCAACAAAATGACCAACTTTGTGAGGTGCAGCCCTGTTGATTTAAAAATATGATAGGTTTATGCTCACTGATTCCAAAACTGGTTTGCGTTTTAGCTCCATCAGCTCTTGTTTCCAAGAAAAACGAAAAAGTTGAATTTTGGCACTCTAGGATTTATGGAGGCCACTAGGCATATGTGAGTTTATGAGCTATTTGCGATACAGTAAACATTTTTAAAAACAAAGGCGTTAATAAGTTCAGCGGAAAGTGTCTAAATTGGCTTTAAAAAGACAGTTTTTATAGCATTTTCATCAAAATTAATCACTCCCGTTTAAGCAGCTTATTTCATAATATCTGCCATCTGAGCATATGGCCAAACATATTATCTAATTTTGTGATTTTATGGCATTCAATTTTAGCCTGTTAAAGACAAAATATAAATTTATGGGAGGAAAACTAGATTGTTACTCTAAATCTGTATAGGAACTTTAAAGAGGCTACTTGATTAGGCATAAATTGTTATATGTTTACATGTAGATGATAAATTCTACTTTGAAACAAGTAGCCTTTTCACAGTTCCTACAAAATTTTTTACTGACAATCTAGTTTTCCTCCCATAAATTTAAATATGTATTTTCGTCTTTAACAGGCTATAGCTTTGCCAAATAAACTAATTAAAATGCCATAAAAATCACAAAATTAGATCATATGTTGGACTATATGCTCAGATGGCGAATATATTAATTCAAGAACCGCACTAGCCTGAACGGGATGATTTATTTTGATAAAAATGCTATAAATCGAAAAATGTCTGTCTTTAGAGGCCAATTTAGACACTTTCCGCTGAACTTATATAGCGCCTTTGATTTTTTAAAAATGCTTTGATATGTACTTTATCGCAAATAGCTCATAAACTCACATATTTATGCCTAGTGTGGCCTCCATAAATCCTAGCGTGCCAAAAATTCAACTTTTTCGTTTTTCCGCCATATCTTGGAAACAAGAGCTGATAGGACAAAACCAATGATACAGTTTTGTTCAGTGCAATCTATATTAACATAATCAAATAAAAATAGACCTGCACCAAAAACACTGTTTGGCTGTGTTATCGAGATCGAGTATCGTCTTCTGGGTACCGAATACTGAATATCGAGTACTAAGTTTCGAGTACTGTGTGTCGAGTACCGAGTATCGCGTACTGAGGATTGAGTACAGAGCTTCGAGTACTGAATATCGAGTACGAGTATAGTCTACTGGGTACCGAGTACTGAATATCGAGTACCATGTTTCGAGTACTATGCATAATCTACTGTGTATCATGTACTGGGTATCGAGTACTAAGTATCATCTACTGTGTATCGAGTACTGAGTATCAAGTCCTAAGTATTATCTAGAGTGTATCGAGTACAGAGTATCGAGTACTGAGGATCGAGTACAGAGCATCGAGTACTGAGTATCGAGTACGAGTATAGTCTACTGGGTACCGAGTACTGAATATCGAGTACCATGTTTCGAGTACTATGCATAATCTACTGTGTATCATGTACTGGGTATCGAGTACTAAGTATCATCTACTGTGTATCGAGTACTGAGTATCAAGTCCTAAGTATTATGTAGAGTGTATCGAGTACAGAGTATCGAGTACATCGAGTACTAAGTATCGAGTATGAGTATAGTCTACTGGGTATCGAGTACTGAATATCGAGTGCTAAGTTTCGAGTACTATGCATAATCTACTATGTATCGTGTACAGGGTATCGAGTACTAAGTATCATCTACTGTGTATCGAGTACTGATTATCAAGTACTAATTATCGAGTACTGATTATCAAGTACTGAGTATCGAGTACTGAGTATGAAGTACTAAGTATGTATATCGAGTCCTTAGTATCGAGTACTGAGTATAGAGTAACCCACCCACATCCAAACGCATACACACCTCTTCTTCAGAATCAGATTTCAGGCGTCCCACCCTTTTTGTAATTTTTTACGTATTTCTTTTATTGTTTCCTAAGTTTTTTCTGAATTTTTCTTCTTTTCATTTCCATATGAAAATGTTAAGCTGGGTTCAATAGTCATCAGCATTTTACATCGTTCCATGAAGTTTTCATTTAAAGCAGATGAAAGAACGTAGAGTTATTAGCATTCGAAAGTTCTCTAGCCGCACGCTAATAGCACAAATTTATACTTATACGCAATCAAAGAGAGATCAAACGTGGCAAATGAAGGCGGCAGTATCCATAACATATCTTAGTCATAGGAACGATCGGTCATAGGGAAAAATATGGTTCAATCTTCTCTTACTTTTTCCCTTTCATTTTCACATTTTTCAACAATTTTTTTTTCCAGTGCACCTGATCGATATCGTGGGACAACAAAAAACTGCGGTAAGTACAAGTAATCGAGCTGTAATAAATTTTAGGTGTAGAGCACCCGCGCCCCAAAAAAAAAAAAATAAAATACAGTCTTTGTATGTAGCTGTGGCTTAAATGCCAGGCAAACTTGTTGCACGCATATTGACACACGCATGGTCAGGTGGAGATTTGAGTTAAAGGCGTTAGAAAGGCCAGAGCCAAACATTTCACCTGTTTACCCCGTTGGCTGGTTGTTGAAAGTTGCGCCTGAGGGGCCATTTGCCAAGAGTCCAAGTTGCGGTTACGACCACTTAAATATCGACTGTTTGCTGCCGCTGCCGCTGCTGCTGCAGTTGTTGTTGCATGCAACAAGCGTCAATCACCCGCACAAAAACACAACACCGTTGCCTGTTTTGCTATGGAAAATTGTTGATTTGCCGCTTGATTGCGTGCGTGGTACCTGGGCACCGTCTATCGAGTGATTATAGAAGCGCAGTTAAAGTGCAACGGGATTGGATAAGTTTCCTCCCTGATCACTACTACCATTCCAAATTCGATTTCTTGAAATCTAAATTTAAGCACTTCAACCACTCGACCCACAGGTTTTATGACACACATTTATTTTCTGTTCGCTTTTATGTGGCGGAAGTGTGCCCCGTGGCTTGGTTAGTGAAGTTCGCCCCCCAACTGGGGCCAACCAGCCTGGGAACGGAAGCTGGCTTTTTCTTCACTGGTCATTAACAGCTCTCGGAGTCTTAAGGTAATTAAGATCCCGCCCCCTTTCCAACTTGCTAACAACTGAACAGCGTCCTTTTTATGGCCAACTGTCGAAAGGTGTTAATAGAAAATTTGCAGTTCTCGTTTTGTTATTTCTTGAGACGCATTGATTCGTCATGAGCTAGTTAATTGAATGTTTGAATGTTTAAAAGTTACAGAGTGAAGGGTGCCACACGAAAAGCCAAGCAAAGTCAATTGCTTTCGAAACGGTTATAAAAGTACAAACAAAATCTATTTGCAGTGAAAAAATGGTGTGTGGAAGGGAGGGGGGGACACAGTAAAAGTTTGAAAACTCATACATAATTAAATGAAATAAAAGTTAGAACTGCAATTCGATTGGGAATTAGAATTGGTTCAATTGGTTAAGAAATGTAATGTTCGAAATGGTATTCAGGATCAATAGCAACCGCAGTTTGGGTCGTGTCTTGTGGTTGACTTTTACTTTTACATTGTGAAGGCCCTATAAAGTATATATATTCTTTATCTGCATCAACAGCCGGCAAGTAGGGGACATAAACTCCTTAGATTTTCAGGCGAACCCAGTTTATTTTCAATTTAAAAAAACCTCTCAAACGTTCCACAGTTTTGCAGATAGATAGTTCTAGACATGTTTTATGGATGAGCCGAAGTAATGGTAAAGCTCGTATAACCGATAGTCGAGTTATAAGCAAAAGTAAGTTCGCAGTGGCAGCGCAGCAACAGTTCAGCCTCACTACTGCTACTAGACTAGCAAAATATATACTGAGCATCACTTTCGAAGGTACATAATTAATTACAGTCGGACTTGACAGACTTCTTCACTTGTTTTTATGTAGTGTCTTACGATTCTAGACCACGGCTCGACAATGTGGGCAGAGAAGTTGCACTTTCAACTGAGAACTATGCAAAGAACAAATGACAATAATATGACAAAAAAAAAAGTCATTTTTATAGTTTTTGGTCCATAACAGAACTCGATCTGAGCCGGGTGCAACTCTGGAAACCCTGAATATGGTACATACCAGAGAGCTACAAGAGTGCGTGCTTTTTTGACTGCATCAGACACTCGGTTATGCGGTGTGTCTGACCCTCGAAATTTTGCAATCGAACACACACTAGCTTTAAGATATCGATCTCTACTTTTAAACTCTCACATTTGTATTCTATAATCTATAATCGCTGCAATTTTCATTAAGATCGGATAAATAGCCGAGGTAAGAAATGTTGCATACTTTTCGGCTTCCCGAGGCACACAGGAAGACTATTAGAAAATAAAAAAAAAGGAAAGAACAGTCGAAGAAAATTCTCAAAACCTTGTCTCAACAATATCAATAAAAAGATTCCTACAAAATATCCGTTTTTTTGTCGCAATCCTTCTAGGCAGTGATTGTCATACACTTTTCGGTAAACTTGGAATAGCGTCTTGGCCAAAGAAATTTGAAAACTAGATATGTTTAAGGGATTAAGAAGCAGAAACCCATACATCCAGTTTTTCAATCAAACCTTTGTTAACCTCTTTCTGTTTTTTTATTCCTTTTCTTTTTCTCTAAAATTTTTTTCCCCTTTTCTCTCCCCTACATCATTTCTTTTCCACACATCCTCTCTTCTAAAATCTAAAAAATTTTACTTAAAAATTTTAATTTATTTTAAAAATTTTATACATCATTCTACTTTCTTATTTAAATAATAATATATTTAAGGTTTATTTTCATTTAATAAAAATATCTATATCAAATACCAAAATAGGGGGGTCGATTTTTTTCGCCCAAAGCGTATATCAAAAACGAAATCTACGGTCAATTCTAAGAAAATTTCACCAAGAAACCATGGGTCTAAAATGAATTCCTAGTCCGCGCAAATCGACTTCAAATATTTATATTACATTTTCCCAAAAAACAAGTTAGAAAGTCGGTGAAGCCCGACTATAACATACTCTGTATCCCCCAAAGCTTGCATTTATCTGATAAATTTAATATAGCAGCCACACAAAGTGATAAAGAAGTCATAAAGTGAGTCCAGTGCTGCCCATCAACGTTGAACCGGTGCTACCCATCAAAATTTTTTGTTTTCCGTATAACTCCGCTATCGTTCATCCGATCTTCATAATTTCTTTGGCGAATCGATAAATAATCATGATTACAAAATATCTCTAGAAGGTACAAACCATCTATCTGCAAAACTGTGGGAGATATGAGGTTTTTTCTGAATTGCGGGGGCGGAAGGGGGCGTGGCAACCTGTGACATAAAAATTTATCTGCCTGCATCTACAAGAAGTATTTGTCCCATACAAGTCAAACCTCTATCTCTTACCATGTCAGAGATCTGTACTTTTACAGGTATATGGACGGACTTGGCTATCTCTGGTATTAGATTTTTTTAGCTTGTGACTTTTCGACCTAACAAAAAGGTGGTTTGCCGGTAGATACTGGCAAAAAAAAATCGTTTGCACTAAAATACCTGCAGAAATCAGCAGGCTTTTGTTTGGCAACTAAATATAATAACAATTGCTCAAAAATATGGAATCAATGGGAGATTTTGTTAGTCTTACTGAGGAAATAGCCGACAGTGATTGAGCCATTGAATGAATGTGAAAACATTGATCCCCCGAATAACCGATTGACGGAATGCTAAGCAGCTACTTGACAGTCCTGGCAAAAGACATCTCAAGCAGAAATATTTTCCTACTTCCTTCCTTCCTCTGCAACACTAGAGAAGCAATGTGTAGAAAAGATAACCCGGCTCGGTTCCACCTGAGACTTTGATTTGCTTTTCTTTGTACCATCTTTCAACGATTAACTAAATCAATTTGATTCTCCATCGTTGCTCGTTGACAACCTCAATGAATCATTAATTATACCATCTTGTTCAGTCACAAATTGGATCGTAGTTATTACTAAAAAAAACTAAAATAGTGCATTCTAAATAGGAAACAATTCTTCACAAAAATTTGATTTGTTGCTGTCAGAGGCCGGTACGCGGCAAATTGTTCCAAACAAATACGAATAAAACTTACCATTTTGTTAGGGAGCTTTGGCAAAAAAAAAAGAAAATAATACAAAAAACCTCTTTTTTTTAGTATTACCTTTAAATTCCAAAAAGAAAAACCCCAAAATCCAAATAAAAATTCCTTGTTTAATCAAAAAAAAAAAATGGTGTGGTGTTTTGCACGCACTTTCGGAGGCAGTTCATGAAATGATTTTGCAAAATGAGAATAGCGTAATCATAGTATCAAGTCCATAAACCTGTAAAAGTACCAATCTCTGACAAGGTAAGAGATAGAGGTTTGACTTGTATGGGACAAATACTTCTTGTAGATGCAGGCAGATACATTTTTCTGTCACAGGTTGCCACGCCCCCTTTCGCCCCCGCAATTCAGAAAAAACCTCATAGCTCCCACAGTTTTGCAGTTTTGTACATTCTAGAGATATTTTGTAACCAAATATAATTATGAAGATCGGATGAACGATAGCGGAGTTATACGGAAAAACAAAAAATTTTGATGGGTAGCACCGGGTTCAAGGTTAGTGGGGGGCACGGGAACTCGCTTAATGACTTCTTTTACTTGGTTATTTGTGTGCTGCTATATTAAATAGTCTATTATAAATAAAATTAAGTCTAAGTTTAATATGTTCGTCAATACAAGTTTTTAAATGTTTGTGACTAGTGCATTAATTTTTTTGTTTGAGTTTTATATTTGGTTTCAGGTCTACTTAATTTATGTAAAAGTGACAGCTGGGAAAAAGCTCGTCTTTTTTATAAAATTTTCTTTTCTAATCAAAATTGTGCATTCTAGTCCGTTCTGACACAAGTTAAGTCATCATTTCAATTCTAAAACCCTTAACTTTAATTAACCATCCAATAATGACTTAACAACTGCATCAAACAACAATGTTTCTTTAAGGAACCTTTTTCGCGGAAAACGTTCACATTTATGCTGGAGATCGCCACCATGCCTGGCATATAAATTATGAGCCAGCGATGGATGCCTTCCCTCAAGAATGTCATAGCTGGCCATTTTCTTTGTCCTCTGGTCCTACGAGCGATGGGAGCGATAAGCATATTGGTCCACGATCCGCACAGCGATTGTCGTACCAAAGTGGCAAGAGCAATTTGTAGTTGGGTGAACGTGTAGTGACCAAAACGGCAGCAAATGTTTCTGTTTCTGTTTCTTTTTTGCTTTGGCTGTTGGCTGCCGCTTAATTAATAGACAGTCTCTGTCTCAGCCTCAGTCTGCTGTCTGCTGACCACTTACCACTTGCATATGATCAGTATGTGTTGATTAGTGTGGTCATAGTCATAGTCTGGTATCGTGTACATATCTCGAAGCGGCTTTTATGGTCCGTTGACAATTTTTTGTTGGTTTGTTTGTTTGTTTATTTTGCCATATGTGCAACGGCCTTCGTGGCAGTTCTTGTCGCATAAATCAACCGCAGCTGCAAGTCAGCCGAAAAACTTACGAATAGAAATAGTGAAATACACAAATCACAATTGCGGGTGTTGCTCGTTCCCAGCGACCTTAGAAACTATGCGAACGCTGCGCGACATAAATTTATGGCTCCGCATTGCAATCATGTGAAATCAATGAGCTGGCTAAGGTCGCTCGTGTGTGGGTGTAGCCCCTCCAGCCTCAACTCTGACTGCACCTGCAGCTGCACCATCCAAGCGCATGCAAATTTGTGATTAAGGTCAGCTCAGGCAGCATCATCATCATTTCAGCCGCAGTCTGGGGGCTTAGACTTGAGAATGTCTTGTGGGTGCCTTGGAGTCTTTGGCTCTGAGGTCCGCCTGGGCAGGGGGCATCGTTTGTCAAGCAGCGACGAGGACGCACACAGCAATGCGCACGCCCCGACAGTTGAGACGACCTGCGGATGGGGATCTCTTGCCGGTTTTTGGATTTATTGCTTAGCCGTTCGAAAGTAATGATGAGCTGTAAGAATGCAAATTTAACTATGGAGAACTGTTTATTGTGAAATCTATTTATTTTCGTCTTGTGTTTTGACTAGGGAACTATGTAACTTTGGGCAGATCAAATAAAAGTAGGGCTAAGTATATCAACAAGCACGAGGAATGTTTGTTAGTAGATCGATCGATTCGCACTTGCACTCAACCGAATATTTTTCCTTTCACTCACATGATCCTACCAAATTAGAATCGCAGTTTGTTTTTGTACTGCTTTTACCCTGTTCGAGAAGATGATGTGATTTGATAAACCAAAAAAAAAGCTTGTAAGAAAAGCAATCGTATTAACTCCGATACCCGTAGTGGCCTGTAGTGGTCTGATTTTTAATATTTTAAGTTCGCTTCAAAAGTCTTGGTAATAACTTTATCGTTTGAGCTGAACTTTTTCAGTTTAAGAAACACAAGAACAAACTCACTTTTTCCCCTTTAAGTCAAATTTTCCAATACCAGAATGTAATACCTCCCAGTGAATGTCTTTCTTTTTTCCACAAGTTCCATAAACATTATTTCTTTTTCTGTCTAACTCTGATTGGGGGAGTTGCAGGTGACCAGCTAAGAACTGTCTTTGCCTTCTTGGGAAAATTTCCAATGCTTGGAATGGCCTTTTGTTTTTGGCGTAAATTAATCAATGTCTGCTATTACTTATCATGGACTATATCGACATAAAAATTCATGAATATGATAACCCGAAAAATAAACTTGTATTATTTCAAATCATACTAAAAAAAAATTGTATACAAAATCTTTGCTTAGTTCGCAGAGTTTTGCATTTTTCGAAAACCACTCAAAACCCACTTCCGTTTTTTGTAACGCCACGCCAGCACATATTCTGGCTTTTCTCTTTAACTTCTTATGGTCGATTGATGCCATTGTTTTTGCTGATTGTGGTGCTGCTTAACTACTATCCAAATAGAAGAAAATCTTTTTAAAAATTCAAGATTTTCCTATTTTTTTAAAAGATATTTTCGTACAAACGTAACGTCACGTCAGTTTGGAAAGGCCCAAGCCTCAATTTAATCATTTTCTCATCAAAGATTGAGAGCAATTTACAAAGCAAGTTACAAAACACCTCGAGACTTCAACCAAATTTCGAAACTGGCTGTAAAATAAAAATTTAGTTCTCACTGAAGTGTCATATCTTCCCAACAGACCAGCATCCAGGGTGAGGACTTTATTGTCGCATAATATTCATTTCAGTTTGTTAGAAGCCATAGAAAATTGTAATTTAATATTAGAAACAATAAAAACAATGCAAATTTAGGCAATGTGATCATATTAATTATATGAAAACATCTTAAAATCTGGTCACACTGTCCCAAAATAAAAAAATTGTCAGATTTATCATTTTTGTTTTGGCATTTCCTTTGTTGAAATTTACTATATACTAAGCTTTAAACTTGTCAAACCAACATCTTAGATATCCAGAAATATAGAACGAACAACGGAATGATAAACAAGTAAGAAAGTGGGACAAACCCAACCAGTGTGGCCATTTTAGTTATTTAGTTGATAGATCTAGCAATTTTAAATGCGATTAAGTCTGCGAAAAGGGAATCTGGCAATTTTAAATGTATGACTAGCTATTTTAGTATTTTTAAGACGTAATGCAAAATAATAAAAAGCCTGAGCTTTCTGTGCTATAAAACTTTTGGTACAAAGCCTCAGAAGCACTGCTGAACTAAGGCATAATTATTACAAATAGCTTAAGTTTATGAGTGATTTCTGTATGTTTTAGCACTCAAATTCGAGCCTTATAAGTGAACGTCATTAGCTTTCCCAGCCTGTGATAAAATTATCAAAAAGTAGTTAAGAGAAGATATCTTTTTAGTTCCAGCCCTTCCAAATCTGGACTAAATTTAGTACTCATTTTGTACTGACATGTTCTGTCTCTAAAAACTAGAGCGTAAATTAAAGTCGGTCCTGCCCGACTTCGATGTATCTGTTACTCAGACACAGAAGAAAAACAGGTTAATATCAATTTGATATGGGCTGGTTAACTTGATATTTTTACAAATATCATTATTTTCATATTATTTCTATACAATAACATTTCATTTTAACAGTAAATAATATCAATTTGTCAAATGATATTAGAAAAGATTTAACAGATTTGTTTTTATTTTCGAAACTTTCACAATGGGAAAGGAATCTGCGAAAAATGAAAGAGATAGTGTTGCAAAAAAAAAATAAGTAGGCTTACAGCCATCTGTCTACACGCATGCCTGATAGCTAGTCGGTAAGATGTCATGCCAATTTGTGAGGTGCAGGTGGTGCCCGAGTTCGATCCCCAGTTAAGGCGGTGGGGTGAGAAATTATAAATTCGTTCTTTTTTGTTTCTATAAAGCAATAATTAACGTGAGCTGCAAACCCTCTAAAATCGGAAGATGTTCCTCCGGGGTTCGAACCCGCGAGACTAGTTGGTGAACCTAGGGTATCGTCAGGTTCGAACCGGGGTTCCGGAATAATTTTGTTTTTGCTAATTCAAAAAGATAGAAATCGGAATAACCTTTTTCTCAACAGTTGAGTTATTTGGAATATAATATTTAAGCCTTGTTTAAGTAGTTTATGGATAAGACAAATTTAACTGACCAACAAAAACTGATAGTTTACCCAAAACTTTGAGACATTAGAATCGTTAAAAAAATCTTTGAGTTCCTACAAAAGAAGAAATCGTTGATTATGTATTTGTCAGAATTCTTTATTTTCTAGATCCTAAGCTAAAGATTCAAATTTATGTTTATAAGAATATGAACTTGGGGAAAAACCATTGATGATTTTATTAATTAGTTCCTTTTGACGATTATATAATTTAGCAATTTGTCTTTTTGCAAGCAGTTTTTGTTTTAAGGACAACAAATTAAGTTTCTTAGATCCAATAAAACGAAGTAAGAACAAGAATTGAAGTTTAAGTGTGAGAACGTTTTTCTAAGAACTTTTTAAATATGTACGAACTTTCAAACCTTAAACCATCAATACAAGAACCTGTATGCTTGCAATTACGTATTTATATCGAAAAGTAGCAAAATAAATAATTAAAACTAATCGGCCTTGTTCTCAATTCCACTTCCACAAAAGTTGGAATGTGGAATTGATTCCTGTTCTGGTGAAATTAAAACGAAAGACTTTTTGGGATTCAAGCTTTTTGCCTTTTGGCCAGTGAAATTAAACGTGTATTGCAAATATGCCATTAAAAAATAAAAGCTACCCACAAAATAAAGATAAATCAGAATTTTTGTAATTGAAGATGTTCTAGTATACCAAAATATTACACACGGAATTAATTTTATTTTTAAATAATAGATTTTGCGAACACTTTCGGTTTCTTAGAGGCTGGCAAAAGCGAAAAATAAATCGTGAAAAATTCGTGTTTTGAGTTTCACATTTCATTTAATTTCGGAATAATATTATAATTTAATTTGATTAATTATAATTGTTGGTGGTAAAATGTTTGTAATATTGAGCTGTGAATTATCATAACGCGCTGGGTTTTTTAAAATATTATTGAAGTAATTTTTTTTTTTAACCAAACCCTTACCAACTTTTATTTCGCTGCGGTTCAGTTTCAGGTTCGGAAGTACAATTTTTTTCTGCTCCGGTTCAGGTTCGGTTCGGACTTTCCAAAAATCCTGGAGTCTCCGACTCCGGGCGGTTCAACTCGAACCGGTTTGCAACCGTGATTAATAGTACTAACAAAACTTAGTAGTTTTTGTATTGCCGTGGTAATTAATTTTTTTGTTGTGTAATATGAAATTATAAAATATCAATATTTGATATGGCGGAAATGTTCACTTTGATATTTTGAACAGGTCAATTTCAAGTTTGTCATATCGGATTTTTTATATAATATTTAGTCCCAGATCATATTTTTTTTTCTGTGGAGGAAGAAATGTTTAATAACCTTGCTTTATGTTAATTAACAGAGCACTAACATTAACTTATTAACGTAATGCTGATGCCAAGCATACGAACGCAGATTTTGCATTTACGAATATGCCTAAAAATAGACAACATATTTGTCACAAATTTATGACAAAAGGTGATATTCTTATAACTCCGCTATTTGTAAACCGATTTTACTGAAAATTTCAGAGATTACAGATGTTATAGAGATGAATGTGAGTTTAAAAGTAGAGATCGATATATTTAAAATTGTGAGAGTTATTCAGCACTATTTATTGTGGTGGGCGGAAGGGGGCGTGGAAAATGCAGAAAAGCTACATGCCATGTGTTGAAATAAGAAAACTAAACGTAGCGTGCAGAAACGCTTCACAAAAGCAATATGCTGAAAATCCCGGTCAATAGAAATTCTATTCCCATATTTTGCTACTCTGTGTAAGAGTTCGATTCCAAAGCGGTCTAAGAACCGCTAATTTATGTTATTTTTTTATTATAGGTTTAATTTTTGTTAGTTTTTAGTCCCCAAAACACTAAATTTCTTTAGGTTAACCCGCGCACATTCGACTGAAAGACGAACTGACACCTGACTATCATATTTTAGTACGTCAGCCAGCTGAAATAAACTAAAATGCTTGATTGATTCTGCAAAGCTGAGCTTACAACAGAATCTTGAAGATCAGTGTTTGTTGTGCACTAAGCGTTTAAATTTGTCCAGATCAGACTTCAGTTCAGCCTTTAGTTCATCTTTCAGCCGCATGTGTGCGCGCGACCTTAGGCTGGAATGACACTTTTAATTTTTAGGGGCAATTATTGTTGCAATTTTTCTTTAATTGACAAAAGTTGCTGTTGTGTATCATTTCAGCCTCTTCAAAAACACTGTACGACGAACTCAAGCTTTCTTTTACTATCTTTCACCAACCTTTGTTTCGCCATAGACCGAAAATTGTGACTTAAGTTGTCCCCACAAATTGAATGTCTTATTTAGCTTTTGGAACTTTTTTGGCACTTCTTTTTATTTTTGACTATTTCTAGATAAATAAATAATAACTTTAAAATATGGGCACAAACTGTGTAAAGTGATGCCCAGTTTGCTGGAGCGCCATACAAACTGTGTTTAGTACACACGAACTAAGGGTTGTAACCCATAGCCGTTGTATCAGAAGTTAAGCTAAGTAATCCAATGTACAAAAAAAAAAAAAAAAAACAAATTTTAATTTAAGAGCTTTGCTTCCATCGAATGACCCATGGTACAGCCCCCACTTAATCTTATCTCCCCAACTAAAAACCTTTAACTCTTAAAAGCGTTTAACAATTTTTTTTGTGGCTTGCCAAATTGATTTGATTTGTTTTTCCTTCTGCTGTGGGGCCATTTCGAATCCGCCAAGTCAATTTGGAAACAAACTTGCGGCTGTTAACGACAAATGACATTCAGAAAGCTATGAATTTTATGGGCAGCTCCTCGCAGCATGAATGGAGGATTGGCGTAGAGTCGGAATCGGCGGAGTCTTATGCGGGTGCCAGTGCCAGACCAGCCAAGCAGGTTTTCGTAGCTCACTCTGGTGTAATTAATGCGGCAGCAGCTGCGCTTGACTTCCCCTCCACCCCCTCCTCCAACCCTCTCACAATCTGACGCTTGCATATGAAAAACAAAAAAAAAATCTTTTATAGTTTATATGCGGTTTCTTGCTTTGAGTTGTTTTTGGCATAGAATATGTGGCAAATGTGTGTTTCTTTTTTTTTGTGTGTTTTTTTGGGTGCGTGAGTGTGGGAAACGGGTGAAATGAGCGATTCCAATCTGTTAGAGGCGCTGCCAAACGGACCGCAGCACCAGACCGATTGGAATCGGTAAATGTGGTCGGTGGCGACTTCTACCTCCTACAAGTTTTTAGGTATTTCGTCGACTGCCTTGGCTCTTTGACAAACAAAAATTTTTATTTAATTTCAGTCCCCGGCTGATGATACAGCAATGATAAGGGAACTTGGCTCAGAAATTGCATTTCATTTGCACCCAACGAAATTTATGTACCAGAAGACACGAGCGAAGGCATGCAAATGGCCAGCGGCAGCTGAAACAACGCCAAGTGGTTGCAGGAGGGGGGAGGGGGTCGAGTGGGGTTTAGACTGAAACTGAAACTCTTTTGGCTTTTGTCATCAGCATCAACATGATGCTGCTGCTAGCCGTGCGGCTCATAAAACAAGAAGGAAGTGCCTAAGTGAGGCCTGATGAAGGCCAGATGCTCTTGAATTGGTTCGGTGTATTGCTAAATACACAAAATTCCCACTTCTCAAGAGATTTATGATGATTCCTAGACAACGACAAGTATTTAAAAGTCTAACGGAAAGAAGTAAGAGCCACAAGAATTAGAAGTGTTAAGACCAAGAAGGAAGAACGCCAAAGCCAAACTGCGGAGTGGATGGGCAAATTGGAGATTTGTTGGACCAGGTATAAATTTTGGTTGACGTTTTAGTAGATTTCCAATGAACGAAATCAACAATCGATGATCATTTAAGGCAGATTTGAACTGAATTCGAAGAATGGGTACGAGTTGTAGATCAGTAGCCAGGAGTAAGTAGCTCATCAGTTTGTGATGCTAGCCGAGCGATTATTTGAGTGTTTTGCAAAGGAACCCAAATATCGTACTGAAGCAGTTTTGATTCTTCGGTTAAAAAAAGTGAATTTCTTGTTGATCACGTTCTTCCAGCTGCAATAATTTTCACTATCCTTTAGTATCTTTTGTTTTTTGCTGGTTTTTGTGTAATTTGTGTGCTTCTAATTTCCACCCTCGGAAAATATAAATTCAGGACCACGTTTTTCACAAATCCTTTGAAATGACACTAACCACGGAAGTCTATGTTTTACATAACTAACAAGAAGGACATCCAGGAATAAAATATATTAAAGATTGTAACATTTTATGGTAAGACTGCATTTTGCTATTCACATTTTGCTATTCACGCCGAAAAATATGCCAAGAGAGCAAACAGTTCTTCAGTCTCTGGCCAGCGCTCGATGAAGTAGATCAAAGCTCCTTTGCGGCGCATTAATTTCAATGTACACTGAGCGCAAAAGTTTGAAACATTTGATGACTTTTCCATTTTTCTAATGCTTTGATATGTTAGCTTGTTTTTACAATTGAATAAGAATTTTGATAAACGTTAGAGACAAAATGAAAGATCTAGCTTGGGAAACAAATTAGTTTGTTTTGAAAAACAATGCAACCACTTCAAGTACATAAACAAATATCGATTAAATAGTAAATAATTCCAGCATAACCAAAATTTTCGCCAACCAATGAAAAGTTTCTTTTATGTGCATAGTGAAAACACACCAATACCTCTTATTGTTTTGCTCCATGCTCCATAAATGCTGCTCTATAGCATGTCATCATTGGTCATTTTTTGCAATTTTTATACTATGTACCAAAGGGAAACGTCGTTATATCTCTCCCAGGGGTGCCCAAACTGAGCTTACAGCCGCGTGCCATGAGATAATATTGCACAAAATATATTTTAAGCTAGAAAAACTGCAATAAATTTATGTGTGTGTGTGTGCCGCCGTAAATAGCGAAAAGCTATTGGGACAATTCCACGCCAAAATACTAATGTATGCGGAAAATATGCACTTTTGCGGACAGACCAGAAATGTTCAGTCGATGATAGACGCAACATTTAGATATTGCCAAAAATCAAATCTCAAGATTAATAGTACAAAGTCGAAAGTAATGGTGGTAAGATCGGGCAAGGGGCGGTTGGCGCACGACGAACATTGGAGCCTCAACGGAACTCCGCTGGACAAGTAACGGATTAGAAATATCTCGGCAGAACAGTCAGGCATAACATGTCACTTCATAAGCACCTACAGCAAAAGTTGCGAGATTTTAGCAGCGCCAGTACAAAATACAAAATGTTTTTAGCCACGGCAAGATCAATAATGTGCTACGGAGCTGAAGTCTGGGGTTATACCAAATTTGAAGAAGTTGAAAAACTTCTGAGGTATTTTGTAAAAAGAGCATTCTATCTTCCGCAGAACACTCCCACATACGCAATACATTTGGAGACAGGCCTATCGGAGCTTTATGAGCACACACTAATGCGGCACTTTCGATACGTGAGCAAAGTCCTATCACTACCACGGCACCGACTACCCTTTATTGCGGCAAACTTTCTGGTAGAAACCAAGTCGCAATGTATTCATGTATGGGAAAACCTATCGCAAGAGTATTTTATTGACTTGGATTTAAGCAGCCCTTCATTTTGGATCACAGCGCAAAGAGTCTTGCTTCTGGCAATGTATAATAAAACCCGAACAAATTTTGAAATATCAGCACGCCAAAGCCTAACTCGGTACAGCTATAGACAATTGAACCTGAATCTCAAGGAGCTTAATTACTTCCAAGACCAGTATGACGCAGCCACGATCTCAGTTATTTTCAAGGCCAGAACGGAGATGATAAGTCTGAACTATTCCCCACACAGGCATAACACAACTGAGATATGCAGTCTCTGTAACCTTGGAGAACGGGAAGATGTCATCCACTTTTGCGCAAAATGTCAAATTTTCCGGAAGCACCGACTGCTTGCAAGGAACAAACTAGCTCTAACAAACGAAGAGATCCAATTTTTATTTAATGGCCTGGACTGGAACAGATTAGCTATCTACGTCAAAGAAACAACGCGTTACAGAACTAGCATAATAAGCGGGGACTTTGAAATAAAAGGGCACTATCTCGCGACGAGCGGGGCAGGTGGGTGGAGTAGTCCTACGAAAACTCAAATTATCAAATAAAAGAACTACTACTACTACTACTACAATAGCGAAAAGCTCTCGGACCACTGCGAGCGAATGCCGACTACGCTAAGCAACTTTGTTGTTGCGTTCGAGTTTGCGAGATACATCGGAAGCAGAGAAGAGAGACATATATGATGTTGTTGTTGCAGGTCTGCTCTCGCCAACAACAAAACTTTAGCTAGGACAGAAAGAGAGGAGCGCCCGCGGATGCATTTTTATTGCAACTATTGGTCGAGTCGGCCGTATAGCGCTAACTATTGCTTTCTTCAAAACAACAACAAATGCGCGGCTTGCGGAATGGGCATGGCCGCCTCTGGCTTAAACCTTCTAAAGATAGTTAGTGAAAGCATTTTTTATCGATTTTGAACTATACTCAAGTTATGAGCAAAAGAAAGTTACTTCTCCCAGCCCAGGCAGTAGTGGCGAGACGACGCCGTCGGTCAGTTTTGAAAATCCCTCATTGTTCAGTACAGGTAGTGGCGCCATCTATTGTTCAGCAGCGCTGCTTTCAGATGCTACTTATGGTACAGAGTTCATTACTATCGGGCTTGTCGGACTTTCTTACTTGTTTTATATGCGTTTCATGCGTTTTATTATCAAAATTCGTGCTCTGTGAGTAATGTGTTTCGCACATTAGGTCCATTTTATGGTCAATAGTTGATCCACCATACTGGCTATTTAAGCTATTTTGATCAAATTGAGCATCAGTTTCAGTTCCCGTGTGCGGAATATATTGCTGCTCTCTATCAACCAGTGTCAAAGAAGATCGCTATATGTCAATTCGTCGCCGTTCTCAGCAAATGGGCTTGTGTTTTTCAACCACCTTGAAGATTTTACATAAGAACCTCGGCATGAAACCATACAAAATGCACCTAGAAGAGTTGAATGAAGATCCACTTTTTTATTGAAAAATTGTCTTCACAAGCGAAGTTCATTTTTGGCTTAAGGGGTAAGTCAACTCACAGAATTTCCGAATATAGTTTGAAGAGCAGTCAGAGGCAGTTTAAGAGCTACCAATGCATGCTGAAAAATGCACTGTTTGGTGTGGTTTGTGGTCCGGCGGCATCATTGAGACGAACTTTTTCAAAAATAATGAAATCGCTTAGATACAGTCAATGAAATAAAGGACCGTGCGATTATTACTGATCTTTTTTGTCTTAAATGGAGGCATTGGACTTGGTTGGCATGTGGTTTCATCAAGACGGTGCCACATGCAACACGGCACGCGAAACCATGGACCAATTGAGAGGCAAGTTAGGTGAGCAATTAATCTCACATTTAATACCAGCCCATAGTGCCGCCAAGATTATGTGATTTGATCCCCAGCAGACAATTTATACCCGTTACTCGTAGAGTAAAAACGATATACCAAAGTCGTGCAAATGTATGTAACAGGCAAAATAAATCATTTTTGACCCTATCATTTTGATCATCATCAACAGACAGCGATAAGCCGTCCGCGTTCTTTTCCGTCTTTCTGTATGAAACCTAATCTCAGAGACTAGAAGAGCTGGCGTTGGTCAAATAAGGGAGAAATGCTGGGAAAAGTATGCCCAAATCGGAGCTTACCGAAGGACCATTTCAGGCGTACCCACGGGCAACATTTACAGGAAATAATCTTTAAAAAGTAAATGACGGGCATTTAGTTCATTCTTTCTTTACTAGTTAGTTCCCTTTAACAATTTCATTAAAGCCAACACCGGCAAGGGGAGATCAATGTCTTTAAATCGATTCTTCTTAGCCTCTTATAAATAATTTTGAAGCAACTGTCAGCGGCTGTGGCTTAGTTGTAGAATGCTGCGACTGCTTATAGTATAGAACTTAGCTTTTACACAGCCCTCATCTTTACTGTTTGTATTCCCAGTCCTGGGGTTTCGCTAGATAGTAGATAGGGACAGTAGGAATATCTTTACTGTAACTGGCTTAAATTGTAAAGAATGTAGGCAAGAAAATCTTCTTCTGGGTCCTTTGGGCTAAACATTTTAGCACTTAAATTAAACATCACTCAAGCCAAGGGTATAAGCGAAGCTTGGCTTTGGTCTTCAGACTTTAAGCCAGTCGCCCGAGTGACAAAACCATTTCGTAAGGAGTTCCGAGTGGCTGAAGAATTGCTTAAGCCAGGGTTCCCCAATAAGAGAGAACGGAAATGTGAAATGTGACTCAGTGATGTATGACTTCAGCAAGCATTCGGTATGAAATGCCAAGGGTGTTCGGCTCCCAGCTGTTATTTCACTTTTCTGCTTTATCTTATGAGTTGGTTGTCGAACTATTCGACTTTTAAGATTTAGAATCTATAAGAAATCTCCAGAAAATTTTCTTTTGAATAACCTTTTATTTCTTTCCTTTGATTTGTAATTTTTCGAACTAGCTTAAATTCTTCACAAAATTCGGGATGCTCCTTTAGAAGAGCATATCAAGTCAAGTGTCCTGCTCCTGTTTCACTCCTAAAAAAAAAAAAAGTGCTTCCAATTTGTGCGGCTTGTCGTAAAGTTTTTTGCTTTCTCGCCGACTGCAGGTTTTGCAATGTGCCAGCCATTCATTTGGTTTTTATGAGCCGAGTCGCTCTGGTCCTTGGACCGCCCAACTTGATTAGAAGCAACGACCAGGTGTCTTGCTGCGGTATGTCCTGTTCCTTGTTCCTTCTGTTGATTTACGCGCTGGCTTATTGCATTTTTTGCACCCACAAGTGGGTGGAGCAGGCGAACCAGCAGCAGCTAGAGTTAAACAAATGGTTGGCCATTTCTCGGCTTGTCCAAATGTTTGGTCCGTTAATCTAGCTCTGGCTCATACGTAAATTAACAATTGGCAACGCACAGCTAAATAAATGAGGCCACTGGCCTTGATCATGCCGCCTTGTGTCAACGGAGCGAATGAATGACTGATGAGATGAGAGATGGCAATCGTAAGGCTGCTGATTGCAACTGGAGATCAATATCAAAGTGCAAGCAGGTTGTAAAATAAAATCGGAGGCCAATTTTAGCACCTGCAACTGAGACTGAGTGATGTATCTCCACTCATGATTTGCTTCATTAAGTTGTAAAAGGGGGGGAAAAACATGTGGAGTACGCAGAGGAGATACCCCAACTTGGCTAACCAAATGAGAGCTCACTCCAGCTGCTCTTTTTACGAGCTAATTGGTTAACTGCCTTGCCTCAGTCGCTCCCGAATCCCCTTGACAGGCGCTCGCACCCGAGCTTACGCATTGATTGAGCTGCTTACAATTTTCACATATTGCACATACGCCGTGTGTAACGAAATTTTTGTAACAGACGTCAGCGATTGCGAAAAACAATTTTTAATAATTGACAATTAAACTAACAATAATTGACAATAAATATTAAAGCTGGGCCTGCGGCTGGTAACTCGTACTGCGGGGCAATTAATGGCGCGTTTTAGCCATATAAAGTCAAGTGACGTCGCCATCAAACGGAGGCCGCCTGATCGCCGCCCAATGACAGTGTGAGAGTTCGAGAAAGAGAGCAGCAGCAGCAGCATCAGCAGCCTCAATATAACTCAATTAGCTGAAGCTTTGAAGCCGATAAATCAATCACCACCAGGAATGATCCAATAATGAGGGCGACTCAAGCAACCCCGCAGCTTGCCAACAGGAGATGATCCCGAGCTTATGATTTGCGTGCCGCCTGGCCATTTCTCACATCCGGCCTTCGTTTTAGAAGCTAGACATTTTCAACTAGAGGTGTACTTGGCTTCACAACGTGAGTGCATGGAATGGCTTAACATATATATAGGTAACTAAAATAAGTAATTATTGTTAGATTTATTATCAGATTAACTAAACTTACCTAAATTAAGCTAAACATTTAAAGTGCGGTATATTTAGAAATAGATTATGAGTGAATATACTCGGTTCTTAAACTCAAAAGGAAATGGATGTTTCCACATACTAAAAGTTTTCTCATTTTAGTACTAACATAAACAAGGCTGCAGTCCAGGGGTTCGAAACCGTTGTAAGGGGTAAGGTGTGGTTCACGGACCAGTTCCTGTGCCTATCGAATCTAAGGTTTTGTTTAGACTTTTGTTAAAAAAAATTTGGCCATATTTTTGTTGAGGAAAACACATCCAGTTTACCAAGCTAAGTAAATCATCAATCAGTGGTCGAATGGACTATTCAATTAGTGTTATCAATCATGGGTCCTCTACAAGGACTTCCAAAAGTGCATTTTGCCGAATTCGGATTGGATTTATAAATTCAAGTGATTCTGTATAAAGTTTTAAAATTATTGTTTCCGGTCATAATTTGTAAATTAAACTTCTAAAGAAAAATAAGTAAATAATTGTTTGAACCTGTAAGCGATTGTTTTTCTCTGGTTTTCTAGCTTTTATTTACACAGAATACACACGGGTTTCCATTTACAAACGGTTTACTATTTACATTGTCCATAAGAGTTTGTTCTGACTGTTTTGTCCATTCTATAGCGTCTGTCTTTATTCGTTCTTCTATCTACGTACTTCTGTCTATCTACTAATCTCGGTTGCGTCACCCTTCATATATACAGTGTGACCATTGTCTCTGTCTGAAAAATACCTTTTACGCTAAAATATCGATATATTGGCGGCTATTTCAACTAATTCCAAAGAGGGTCTGGTTCTGGTGTTAAATTTTTTAAAAGGGTTCGGTTTTAGGTCCAGTTCAAGGGATCCGACAACTCTCAACCGAACCGGTTCTTTGAGTTTCGGTTCAGGAACAGTTCGCAGCCTTGAACTCAAAAGATATTTCCAAATTATAGTTTTTAATATTAACAACAAAGATTGCCAATAAATAGCAAAATATGCAAGTGTTTGAAGTGTGAAAAGCAACAAGTCTGCTGATGAGTGAATTTGGGACAACTGCGAAACAGCCTGTCCAGACATACTATTCCAATAAATATTGTGAACTATCTCTGTTAAATTGTTTTGATTGTATTGAATTATAATTAACCAATAACCTTGCAGGGTCTTTGACTATAACAACAAATATTAAAAGCATTTGAAAAAACAGAAAAATTCCTAGAACTGATTCTGAACAAGTCCCTTGAACCGGTTTATGAACCCTTCAAACTAAGAACCATCCGAACTGAAACCCTTTTTTCAAATAGAAGGTTCGGTTGAAAATCAAAATAAGATTCAAAAATGTTCTGTAAAAGCTTCTGAAATTAGAAAAAGATAATTTTGGAATACCTTTTTTGATGTATTTTATGGTTAGCCTCTTTTTGTACAAGCAACGCGACCTTATTTACCTCCCATGCTTCTTTTCTGGTCTCCTGCAGTCATGTTCCAAAGTTGTTTGATCCGTTTCCAACATAACTAAGGCACTATTCTCCTGATCTTATTCTAAATTATTCTTATAGCAAAACCATGAGACGAAACAAAATTTTGGGTTGAATAAAACTTCAGCTTGATAACGCTGTTCGAACCTCCGAGAATTTTTAATTTTATAAGATCGAATTAAATATTGGATCACCCATTAAGGTTCGAAACGTCCCTTTTTTTATAATTTTTTTTTAATATGTAATTCGTTCGGCTCTTGGTCCGGAATTTATTTCGTCCAATATAAAAAATGGACTTTAACTCATGAGCCCGTTTAGTGGTTCTATACCAGATATTTATGATTACATAAAATATGTGACTTTCCAAGAGTGAATTTTTAAAATCATATTAAAAACTTCAAAAATCCTTTTATCAATTTAGTCTAAAATAATTATCGTACTAAATATTAAGTATCAACCCGTATATAAAAATGGAATAAACGCACAAATGAGAGCAAATTCCCTTAGGAACAAATATTCTAAAGTTTGAATACAGGATATTAAGAGGTCATCGGGTAATTGCTGGGAGATGTACAATCTTTTACAGCGGTTGACAAATCATCCTTAAGATCAATTGTGTCTATGAGTGTTCTCCCTTGAGGGTCGATCAGTGAAACTTCGGAAAATAACTAATTCAGAAATTCACAATTCAAAATTCCTGAGTTCAGCCATCTGAACCGAACCGAACCGAATTTTGATTATTGGTTTTCGGTTCGGCTCAGCGGATTTTCAAAGGACGTCGGTTCGATTGATTGAATGGAAAAAACGGTTCGGTTACGGTTCGGTTCGGTTCAGAACCGGTTTGCATCCCTGAATTAGAGGTATATTATAGCAAATTAAAATTGATCAGTGCAAGCTCGCTTCGCACAAAGCTTTCACTATGTCATCTTCTCGATAGCTCTTAGCATGAAATATTATCGCTTCTCGCGTGCATCGCGCGCACTCTGACATTAACCTTTAGGAACACAGGAGGCTATTAAACATTTCTTCCTTTTAAGTAATGGATATATCGAAGACGTACTGCGCCGACTTTAACTTAAGCTATCGATTTTTTATTGTTTATTTCAAACAATTTTCATTTTTATTCGAAAAGTATAAAAGCTGTTCTTAGCTGGGTTTTCGGGTCTCTAGCAAACTGTGGATCAAATTTTGTGTCCAAATTTAAAAAAATCGGTTGTATTGTACTGCAAACGTGTGCTTTCTTATCAATAGTAGGGTAAGTCAGTTTTTTTTATGCCGAAAATAATGGGCTTATTTAAAATAACATATTTTTGGAAGAAGGAAAGGAGCAATACGTAACT
>JAEIFU010003677.1:0-25481 GCA_018904235.1 Lordiphosa stackelbergi | reverse complement strand
CACTAGGCTTGTCGATATTTCTTAAAATATCAATATCGATAATATCAAAAATCAAAATTTTCAATATCGATATTTGATATATCGAGCACAAAAACATCGATATATCGATAACATCGTTATTTTCTAAAGCCTGAAAAGATATTAAAGACCGACTACACCATAAATCTTCTAATGACCATTACTAGTGGCTATTTGATTGGATACCCTTTAAGATATACATGACTTAGTTTTTTTAATTTTAATGTATTTTCAACGTAGTTTAGTAGTGAAGTTTTTCTTTTCCTTTTAACCTTAAAAACTAACAGATTTTGGTAACTTATGATGTGATAGATTGATTCTTTTAATAAATACATATTAATTGCTTGTTACATACTACCAATAGTGGTTTGACAATGATTTTAAGAAAACCCGCTGCTTAATGTGTTCCCCAGTCATTCTGCTGCGGTTGTCGGTAACCACCAGCTTAATTGCGGATGCCATCCGTTCAGATGGTACAGAACTTCCAGGCGCAATTAAATATCGAAATGCAATTTCAGACAGCTTGGGCCATTCAACCATATTAGCTCTCCAATAAGCTATTGGGTTCATGTCGTGGGCTAAATTGGCTTTACTTAAGTACTCGTTCATCTCTTTAGAGAATAGTGCCCTCCCACACTGATTCCTCACCAGCATATTTTATAGTCTGTAAAAAAGAAATAGCCATTTAATGCTTGCATTTAAAGATTTTTCAAAATTTTATTTTAAAATCTATAAAAAGAACATACCTTTAATTGACTTGGATTGTTCTGTTTGGGTTGGAACATTTCCTTTCCAGTTTCGGAAATAATAGAGCGCACTGCACTAGCAGCAGAAAGCCTTGAAGTAAAGTATGCCTTTTTAAAGCGTGGATCCAACAGCGTGGCTTTTGCAAGCATCTGGTTGGATTCACTTATAGAAAGACGTCTTTCTGCAGCATCCTGAAACAGTTCTTTTGCTGTCTCTCCTAACTCTGTTTCTGTTTCAACTTTAGCTAGTTTTCGAAGCATCAAGGTAGTAAGAGGAATTACCAAACTTACTGTCACATATTTTTCCCCGCTTACATTTTCAGTCACTTCTTTGAAGGGGAGCAATAGTTTAATTAAGTCTCGAGTGATGTTTAGCTCATATCCAGTAAGCATTTCCGGACATTTTCCACCTCTGCACGCAGCGTTGCGCTTTAATAAAACAGCTGACACTAGTTCGGACAAATTTATAAAAGCCATCATCATGTCCAACGATGAGTTCCATCTAGTATCAACGTTTTGAATTAAAGTGCTTACACATCCTTCTGGAATGTTAGCTTCAGTTTGTAGCTTTCTTAGCTCGTCCATAGCAAGGACACTGTGCTTAAAAAATGTCACGATTCCCTTGATGTGACTAATCACGTCCGAATATTGCTTTAAGTTTTTTAAAACTTCCTCAACTACAAGATTTAGGGTATGTGCCATACATGGTATATGGTGGTGTGGTTGTACAAAAAGTTTTGCTGCTGCAACCATATTTGAAGCGTTGTCTGTTGTTAAACTGACTCTTTTACTTTCTTCTATTCCAAAGAGCTCGGCCGTCTCGCGTAGAACTTCGCATATATGTTGCGAGGTATGAGACTAAAATGATATTTTTATATATGATCAAAAATATAATAAATTCATAATTCACTTGAATGCTGAAAAAACTTATGTATTACCTCACACATCCTAACGGCTGCTAAGCAAGTACTCTCCAAGCAATATTCCCTCATATAATGGACGGTTACAGTAAGAAAGCCTCTAGTGGAATTAGTAATAGTTACTAAGTCACATGTAAAGGCAAAGTAATTGATATTTTCAAATTCCTCCTTTACTTTACTCATCGACAATGAGTATTTGGATTCAATCATATACGTTAACTGAAAAAAAATGTATGGTCCAGTTTAGGTACATATGTATGAACAGTGTATCTTTGTGATCATAAGTTAGAAATTTTAATAAATTCAAAGTTGAAAATTACCTTTGTTCGAGATGGTAATTTATATTTTGGAACACATGTGGCCATTAATTTTTTAAGCCCTTCCTTCTCGACGCATCGAACTGGTAAATTATCTTTACATACCATATAAACTATGGCTGCAGTAATTTCTTTGTACTTCGGTCCATTTTCTATTGTACCCGAAATTATATAGTTATCATTAGTTACTGATTGGCTTGTGTAATTGTACTTTATATTTACCATTGTACGCAGCGCTGAACCCAAAGCTTTCCTCTATGGTTGGTTGGTCAAACTCCTTTACATTGTCGGTCTCGCTTCCAAGTGCAACCATTGATTCAGCATTGCAGTTGTCTCCATTCTACAAGATATATATTGGTATTGGAGCGCTCATTATTCACATTCTCCATGTGTGTTTATAAATATGCATGTACGTACGTGCTTGCTTCGATGGAATGTTGCAGCGTATTGCTACATCTAAATGATTCGTTCTCAGGTGCGATTTTAAGTTGGTAGTATTCCAATATTTTTTTACAGTCCTTCCACATAATTTGCACGTGAAACAGTTATTATTAATTTTTTAAAAGAGCTCTTTAAAGTCCATTTTTGTTTTCTGTAGAAACGGCACACATAAACAGAGCGGCCAATTTCAATGTGACCAAAGCATGTATTTTTTGATATATCGTTTAATCGCGTATATCGCATCAAAAAATATCGTATCGGAATAACCCTTATCGTTTACTAAAATATCGATATATCGATAAAATATTGACAACCCTAAAAATGAATTAACACTTAAACAAAAATTAAAAATTTTAGAGATTAAATTCGAAACTCATCTCAGAAAAAAAACAAAAACAATTTGAAAAAATTGGCCGATTTGATATGATTTTGACCAAGCCCACGCTTGAAATATCCAGCAAAATATATTAAATATTTCAGAGAATTAACACTTAAACAAAAATTAAAAATTTTTAGAGATTAAATTCGAAACTCATCTCAAAGAAAATAATTTTTATACCCTTGGAGAGGGTATATTAAAATTGTCGGATGTTGTAACGCACAGAAGGAAGCATCTCCGACCACATAAAGTATATATATTCTTGATCAGCGTGACGAGCTGAGTTGATATAGCCATGTCCGTCTGTCCGTCTGTCTGTCCGTCTGTTTCTATGCTATCTCCTCCGTCAGTTTTAAAGCTATCTCCACCAAACTTTGCACGAAGTCTTTTGGTATAAATACGCTGCACATTTGTCGGAACCGGCCGGATCGGATGAATATAGCATATAGCTGCCATAGGAACGATCGGTTGAAAAGTAGTTTTAGTTAAGAAAACTTTTTGTTGTTTTTCAATGCTATCGCTAAACCCTCGAAATAATAAGTTTTTATGTTTTCACGCATAATTTCAGCAAGTTTATGCAAATCGGGCAACTATATAGTATAGCTGCCATACAAAAGATAGATCTGAAAAAAGTTTTAGTATGAAAAACTTTTTGTTTTCAATCACTATCATCCCAAACTCGTTACTGATCAATATGATACGCTAACACATAATTCTGTCAAGTCTGATCCAAATCGGATGACTATAGCGTATAGCTGACATAGGAATGGTCGGTCGAGGAAAATAGTTTTAGTGGAGAAAAACTTTTTGGTCTCAATGGTAGCGTGTTTGCAGTTTCGGTTATAAATATTATCTGTCTCAACACAATTTTAGAGTTTGATTAAAATCGGATGAATATATCGTATAGCTGCCATATAAAAAACTGGCAGAAGTATATCATGCTCAAGGGTATAAAAACTTGTGTGTTAGCCTAAGTTATCTTTGCTCTTTAGATTTGAGAGCGATAGCATTGGAAACAAAAAGTTTTCATACTAAACTTTTTTTCAAACCTATCGTTTGTATGGCAGCTATACTATATAGTTGTTAGATTTTCATAAATCTTGGTGGAGTTATGTGAAAGCATCGAAAGCTTATTAATACGAGGTTTGGTAGCATAGCATTGAAAACAAAAGAGTTTTTCTCACTAGAACTACTTTCCTATGGCAGCTATATGCTATAGTCATCCGATTCGGCTGGTTCCGACAAATGTGCAGCGTATTTATACTAAAAGACTTCGTGCAAATTTGGTTAAGAAGCTTCAAAACTGACGGAGGAGATAGCATAGAAACAGAGCGTACAGACGGACGGGTGAACAGACGGGGACATGGTATATCAACTCAGCTCGTCACGCTGATCAAGAATATATATACTTTATGGTCGGAGCTTTTAAAAAAAAAAAAAAAAATAAAATATAAATCCTCCTCATCCAGCTTCTAAAAAAAAAAATAAAAATAAAAAATTAATATTCCTCCCCATGCAGCGCTCCCCCATAACCGCGTTGGGAATTATAAATTGACCTAACAGCTAAAATTTTGTAAGTTTTTTTTAGAAGAATTGCCCTGAAATCTGATTCAACATTGGATTAAAACTGTGTCAAAAACTGTTTTAAACTGTTTTTAAAGTGGTTTATAAATGGTGAAAAAACTATTTAAGAGCACAAAATGTTTCAAAATGTTGCACATCTTAGCCCCCAAATACACTATACATACTATACTTGGCTTAACGATCGTTAAGCAAAAAAAAAAAACTCATTTCCAAATCAGTTTAACTCAGACATGCTTCAAATCCCCCCAAATTCCAAACTGATGCCCCATTTTCAGCTCATTAATTAGTGAGCAGATTTCTTTAGTATCACTTGAACATTGGTGAAACTATCTCCAGCTGAATGTAATTTGCATAATTTGCGGTCACTTTTCCCTTGCATTTACACCCTCTCTACTCTCTCTCTCTCTCCTTCATTTACCAGCCATTTGCGCTTAGCCAAGTTATTATCTTTCGTTTAGCACAATTTTTAATTGAGTTTGTTGTTCTATTACCACGACAGTTTTTCCAAAAGGGAATCTCACAAAATGCAACTCTGGTTTGTTGCGTGCCGCAGCTATTAGCTTTTGTCTGCCTACAAATTGTTGCTTTGATGCGGTCGCCGTCCAAGAAGCGGCGGGGAGGGCAGAAACTTGAGCAAGTTTGTCCACCGCAAATTAAAGTGCACAAATGCTAAAGTTTTCCCACTGAAATATTTGCGAGACAGAACAGGCAGATAGGTATCCATCCCTTCCCTCCGCCAAGTCTATCGGTTGAAAAATCGCTTTTTCCAATAACAAAATAGCCCCCGGAATTCTCGGTGCGGTTGGCCCGCCTCACCACCTCTCCACCCCTACCCAAGAGGGTACAAAAATTGCAGCCGCCTGCATTGAAAGTTAAGCAAAAACATTCTTGTAGAAGCCGCTGCCACCTCTGGCAGGTCCTGCAAGGTCCTGTGTCGGCTGGTTGGCTGCTTGAGAAAATGTGCGGTTCCTGCGGTTTACTTGAGAAATCTAATTAAACGAATAACAAAAGCCAAACCCAAGCAAAAGTGGGCAAAGGCGGGCAAAACCAAAATCGAAAGTGCGGCCAATGGGCCGCAGGGGCATAAAGGCTGGTGCAGCTTGTTGCATGCAATAAGATATGAATGGATGAAGTTGAACATGACGATGGGGGGGTGAAAATATATACGAAAGGAGTTTAAAAATATGTTTAAAGATTGTCTTTTGAGCTGAAGAAGGAACTGAGGTCACATGTGGGATAAATTTTTAGCTTAGAGGTTTTCGACTCTCCGCTATGCTTAAGTTTGTGCGATAAGCTTACCTTTGTAGATTGAAGTAATAATTTGCAGTCTAGAAAGAAGGTTAAACAGTTAAGGAGTCGGTACTCCGCCAGTACAACCCTAAATCAGAGCCCCATTGCAGTAAAGTTCGTAACCAAATGCAACATTTTTGTTGCAGATGACTGTAAATCTTTCGTGTGGCACGCACGTAGACCAAGTGGCTCCATGGGAGCAGTTGGGGCCATGGTCACACATCAAGGAAGCTATAAGCGATCTGTGCCATTTTTCAATGAGACCGTTTGATTGTGGGTGGGCACCACGAAAGTCCTCAACGCGAGGCACACGAAAGTCCTCAACGCGAGGCACCACGAAAGCTCTCAACGTAAGTCAAACAAAAGGCAACCTCGACCAGCTCTACCGCACTTGCTTATCGATCCACACTCGAAGCGACGACCTCAACATAGGTAACCATCGACGCAACTAAGCCAATCTATACTCTATGCACATGCTAAGTACTACAGATATATCAGTTTCTACAGTCAGCGAAAACAGTTTTCCGACCAACTACGCTACCAACAACATACCTGTACATTGAAAGTTAGTTAGTTAAATATTTAAATAAATATTTTGGATGATGCCTCTAGTTTCACAATTTATTGGTCCCGTTCCCAGGCAATTTTGAGTGTTCCACAGTGATATTAGAGTATTCCACTAAACTTTTATCAATACTGGCTCTTTGGCTGGATACTTGTGCCTCTGGAAGAGATAATGCAAGAAATTTTTAAACCAGTTTTAAATCATTCGTAAAATACTTTGCCTGAGTTCATTTGTTTTGATCATTCAAATATCCTGGCACTAAATTTCATATCTCACTAACAAAAAACGAGAGCTAAATTTAAAAGGGGTCTAAAAGAAATTAATATACCCATATTAAACAAAAAAAACATGTAATTAACAGTGTTCCGTGCGTGTTTTAGCGGTACAATAAAAAAATTAAAAATATTTTTTTTGGGGGGGGGGGTGGTAGCGGGGGGCGGGGGTTGGTTCACTTTTTTGCTAATAACTCGAGAACCGTTCATCCGATCTTTATCATGTCTTCGGCAAATCGATTCATTTTGCTAATTACTAACTATCTCTAGAATACGAATCGTCAATCTTTAAAACTGTAGGAGATATAACGTTTTTTAATACAAATTGCGGGGGCGGGAGGGGACGTGGCCAAAATTTGAAACAAACTTGATCTGCGTGCAGATAAAAGAAGCATTTGTCCCATACATGTCAAATTTATCTCTTACCATCTCTGAGATGCTGATCAAGAATATATATACTTGGTTTTGGGTTTTCCACCAAACTTATTGAATTGGATCTCGTGCTTATATATCCGATCGTATACAATAGGTATTATTTAACAATGTATTTTGAACAGTTGTGAACCTGACGTCAGGTGTCCCACAGGGTAGTCACCTAGGCCAGTTGCTTTTTGTCCTTTTTGTAAACGACCTCCCACAAGTCATATCGTATTCAACTGTATTTATGTACATATTCAGATGACGATAAATCTGTCTACCATACGCTGATTGGTTTTTGCACACGCGCCTTCAACTAGACCAGAGATGGGCGCGTCGCGACGCCGCACAATGCACCACGAGGCAGCGCTGCCTCATTGTGCATTGTGAACGTCGCGACGCGCCATCTCTGAACAGACCTTAATGAACTGGAGAAGTGGTGTTCAAATAATCTTCTTTTGAACCATTTTAAATGCCAAAAGATGACTTTTTCGTAGCTCTATCCCGTTGTCTCCTATTCTATAGGAAATCATATCCTGGACCGTATTTCACATGAAACGATCTTGGTATACCATTGTTCTGGTATTTATTAAGCGTTGGTCCCAAGAGTTTGATGACCCTCACAACTAAATCATTGTACATATCCTTATGCCTATTTTACTCTGCTCTAGTGTATGAGGCCCACAGTGCAAAGAGCAGCAATCGCTAATCGAATCTGTCCAGAAAAATTTATTTTTAAACTCTTCGCAATCAGCCATTGGGACCCCAATAGGCATTTACCGCCGTACCGATCGAGGTTAAAATCGATCTTCTATCTATGCATCACCAGCAGAATATGCAATGGTGTCCTCAATAGCTCCTCGCACCAAATAAATAAATAAATAAATATATAAAGAGTCAGACGTCTCTTGAATAAATCGGTCTGCGCTCAGAGAACAACCAATTTTATTGTTGCCCTTTGGCTCTGCTCATTGGCGGATCGATTGAATGCGAGCGAAAAAAATAAAAGTCGTTTGCATTTGTATGCGTGCGTGTGTGATGAGGCATTCGTTTGAGGTTCTGAGCCACACAATCCAAACACAAACAAAAAAAAAGACCGTTTACGCTGAGCCTTTCATTTTTTTGCTCATCTGTTGACTGTTAATGTGCGAGCGCTCAGTCACAACTAGAATTGCTCTACCTTGGTGCAACAAAGAATTTGAGGCGCTCAACGCAGCTCTTAGAACTAAGCGCTTTTGCTTAGAGCGCGAGAGAGAGCGGGAGAGCTAGCGCTAGAGCGAAGGACTCACATACGCACAAAATTAGTATGTGAAGGAACAACATAGCGATCAGTGCAAAAAAAGCCCACCCATTTAATTCCCGTCGGTAAAACAAAAAATGCGTGCGCTCCAGCTAAAAATCACTTTTTTCTTGATTGCGTCACGCACAAAAGTTCTTACTCACATATATTCATCTCACAAAACTCTAAGCTCAACTCAAGCCCCAATCGCATCGAGCGGTTGTGCCAGGTTTTTTGATCCAACATTTTTGTTCATATTTGTTCACCGAACAAATATTTTGAATCGCGAACAAGCTCAACTCTTTCTGCAATCGGTTGAACTAGAATTTTTTGACGCGACACTTGTGTCGTTCGACTGGTGAGAGAAATCTAAATAATAGGTTTACTCGGTGCCTCTTCGCTGCCAGCTGCGCTGCTGTGGCGCTCAGGTTGAGATTCTGCGGGCGGGAGCCCTGTCTTGCTCTATCGCGGTTGTATTTTGTTTGCGCCAATGATGGCTTATGGGTTGGAGTGAGACAGACTGCAGACGGTTCGACTCCGTGACGAAGATGGTTCGAGTTCGTGACAAAGACGGTTGCTGTCTGACACTGAACTGGGTTCGACCGAGCAAACGTATAGTCCAGATAATAGATGGTCGTTGGTTCGATCGAACAAAACTCAGCCAACTCAGGCCAACGCATTACAGGCATGTTCTCAATACCACTACTTTTTGAAAAGTAAATCGAACGCAATTCTGCTTCGGTTTTGTTTTTGTGTTCTCAATTTCAAAATGAAATGGGCTCTCTTTTACTTTTGCAATCCTTTTAGTCCCTGGACCAAGAAGAATGGCACTAGATAAACACGAATTCCATTGTTAGAGCGCAAAAGGAAAAACGGAACAGTCGGAAATGAGAGAGACCGACTTTATATCAGATTTCACTCTTCGTTTTCGTTTGCACAGCCAAAATCTAGACACATTAAACAAAAATCTTTTATAAATCAATTAAAGACTAGAATGCCTATTAAATTTCAGTAACAATTTTCTAAATTGATCGGAGAATTAAGAAAAATTTACTTTATGTACGTCTAGCAACTGTAAGAGTGCGTAATTAAGCCGATGGATTTTCATTCCACCGACTAAAAACCATTATGTTTCAAAACGAACCACTTTTTTCGTTTTGGTGTTGCGAAAAAAAAGAAATACCGCGCCTCATTTACATATTTCCGAAAAAGTTTTAAGACTTTTTCCCCCGACAAATGGAACTGCATTACTTTTGCATAGAATTTGGGATAGTGAAGCTCCATATGTCAGTTCTTATTTTCTTCAATTCAACTACTTCAATAGTAGCCTGCCTTAGGGGCATAATGACCCTCCCGTCAGAGCCCCTGTCTTGAGCTTAACTTGCAGTATCCCTATAAGTAGCTTACCCCGACTTAAGCTCTAAACAAATTGAAACAGACACAAACAGTCAATCCCTTTTTCTTGTTCCAACGCGTAACCTGGCCACATAAGTTGCAGTTAACTTGAATGTTGGGCTCCTCCAGCCACCTCCACAGGCTGCTGAGCCACCTCGAAGCGCCATAAAGCAGGTCAACTGTTGCGCAACTCTGGCAGCCACTTGGAAGCTAGTTGCGTCTAACTAGCTGGGCAGACAAGTCACTAGCCTGGTTGAAGTCTCGAGCCTGTTGCCACATAAACAGAACATTTTATTAGATTACCCCCCACACGCCCAGCAACCGCTGTAGGCAAAAAGTTAGAAGCGTTTCGCCAAAACCAAAAACAACGAAGGCAAAGTGCAAAATTTTTATGACTCCCAGCGGATGTTTTGATACGTTTTTATGAGACGCGCGCGTGCTGTAAGCGATGGCGACTCCAATCCTGCTCCTTGTGTGTCTTATCGCACAGTTGAGCATTTGGTTGATGCGCTTTAATAGAAAAATATGCCGCTGTCTTTTGTTTTTATTGCAGGCCAAGAGATTGAAGATTGGCATGAAGTTCTAAATTGGGTTGTCGGAAGGGAAAACAAGAAAGGAAAAAACGAGAAAACGGGGTAAGGACTCCGCCGCTGGGCATAAACAAATTCATCAGCGGGAGGAACAAAATTGATGACAGCAATTGAAAATGAAAGTGAGCGGAAATAAGTTGGAGAAAACCAAGTGAGAAATGTGGAAGTGGTGAGTAATTGGAAACCATCAAGTTTATCTGGGATCAAGGGACCTCTCGGCTGCCGGTAGCGCTGTTTCTGTTAAGGATAACTCCACTAATGTTTGTGAGATCGCTGCTGATTCCATCTCCATTACCAACTAGCCTCATCAGGCATTTCTTACCTAACCGAAATCCCTTAATTGTTCTAACCCGGACATGAACCCCATTCCACCCCTCCCCTAACCAAAACCGCTTGATGGCAGCGGCAGCAGCAGCAGATCCCATCCCATTCAAGTTGTAGAACTAACTAACTATGTGACCCGAACCCATAACACATTCCTCTTTCCCTCTCTCTCCCTTTCTCTCTGGCTGGAAAACTTGCTCAAACTTTTTGGGCATGGCAAATGGCAGCGCTGATTTACTTAGCAATTACAGCCAGCTGAGTGGCTGCTTGACGGACGAGTTAAGCGGAGGGTTAGAGGGTTAGAGAATTGGTTCAATGCAATGAACTAGAAAGCTGTCTGATTAGCGTGGAGCTAGCAAAACTTTTCCCTACTCCCACACACACACACACACACAGATTTATTGGGCCCGCTGTCCGCGTC
Source organism: Lordiphosa stackelbergi (assembly GCA_018904235.1). Taxonomy (NCBI): domain Eukaryota; kingdom Metazoa; phylum Arthropoda; class Insecta; order Diptera; family Drosophilidae; genus Lordiphosa; species Lordiphosa stackelbergi. The sequence goes on along the minus strand of JAEIFU010003677.1, from coordinate 14,523 downwards.
AATAATTTGCATGAGACTTAAAGTCAACCCCCCAACCCCAACCCCAGACCCCAACCCCAACAAGTGTCAATGGCCGCTTTACCTGGGGAGAGAGAGAGAGTGTAAAAGCGTGTTAGGCGAAAAACTTTCTACGTTTTTGCTCGAGTTACTTCTTTACACTTTTTGCTTTGGCTTTGGCTCAAACAACAAAAGCAGAGTGACAATAAATTGTTAAGTGTAAAAAAGTTTATAGCATTTGAGTGAGTAAATGATGGCAACCGGCTGGGGACTAAGGCGAAAGAGAGTTCTAAGCTTTGGGCAAAAGTTCAAGACGGATTTAGTGTTTGGCGTGGTACTTGAAGCGCAAACAGACGCACAAATTTTGCGACACTTGGGGGAAAAAGAAAACCAGCTTTGAGTTGCATTCGAGGGAAGCCCTAAAAATGCACTTGAGTGGAATTGTTTGTCTCGCCTCTGGACAAAGAAAATCATACAATTTGCTAAGCGATCACAAGAAACGATCATTGTTGGCAGTCAATAGGCAAGGCGTAAGAAATACCCTGTGACAGATGGGCGATGGGACTATTCTCAGATGCAAGCCGAAGCGTTGAGGAAAGATACCTTTATAACTAATTGTACTTCAATTTAATACATAACCGTTTATTTGACAGAAATGGGAACACACATTCTTGAGCCAAGTACTTCTTTGTACTTGTATTAAAATTGTTCCTTAAAACTGTAGAAAATGCATTCTTAATTCAAACAAACAATCTCAAGTCAAACATGGTATGCTAAGGAGCAAATATAGAGAATTTCCTACTTAAATTTAGATTAAGTTTGGCCAGAACAGAATTAGAACTATCACAGCACCATAGGTCCACCCCATCCTCAGCGACAACTCCTGTAGGACCTGATCCACGCGAGCCTGTAGCTCAGATGCCGCGGCATGCGGACCATGGCCTGGCAAATCAGATGCTCCCGGGCCGTTAGCAAGCCAATGAATAGATCATCCTGCTGGACATAGGCAGAGTGAGCCTTCATCTCTGTGACATCTACAGGTTGACCATTGAGCATACCGACACCGGATGGCGAGACCTGAATGCCTTGGAGTGAGTAAAAGGCGAGGGCATGGAGCAGTGTAGTCTTGCAGGCACCAGAGTCCCAAGGTGGGCTCATCCCTGAGAGCCTCCGAGACAGGACCAAGCGCTTACGCTCACCACCCGACAGTCTCTTCACTCGACCCGGCACTCCAATAATCGTAGTTGCCGACATGCAGCGACACCCGTTTGACCTGATCCACGCGAGCACCGCTTGTAGCTCAGATGCCGCGGCATGCGGACCATGGCCTGGCAAATCAGATGCTCCCGGGCCGTTAGCGAGCCAATGAATAGATCATCCTGCTGGACATAGGCAGAGTGAGCCTTCATCTCTGTGACATCCACAGGTTGACCATTGAGCATACCGACACCGGATGGCGAGACCTGAATGCCTTGGAGTGAGTAAAAGGCGAGGGCATGGAGCAGTGTAGTCTTGCAGGCACCAGAGCTGCCCATTGCGGCCAGAAGTTCACCTGGATAGGCAACGCCACAAACTAAAAAGAGAAAGAAATAAATAATTAGAAATGTTAAGTGTTGTAAAATGTCACAAAACCTACTCAAAATGACAACTCTTAGAGCTATACAAATTTCCACTTCGACTCGGCTGAGCATAAAAAATTCCAAACTCATTCTATGTAAATAAAGGTTATGATTAGTGTGGGATAAAAGTTAATTACATTTAGGCTAACTTTTTACAATATGCAGCCGCATGTCTTCAACTGAAGACAGTGTTGTAAAATGTCAGCAAAAAGTTGGCTATACTTCACTTACCGACCAAACTTTTAATTTGAAGTGTTGTAAAACGAAATTGTGAAAGGTGTAAAATTGTACAAGAGTGTTGTAAATTTATACTTTAGAATTTGGAATAACTGGATTATAAGTATGTATGTTTATATGGATCCACCTTAGGGAATCTTAGCGTTTCCTTTTTTAGCATGCGCTTCTTGTGGGCAAGCGGCAAGATCACTGCCTCGGGATTCTTACCACCCAGTCGCCTCAGCAGTGGAGGACGACGCGTCACCACACTGGCAGGCCGCAACGGTTCCCCAATATTTTCCTTTAAGAAACGCAGTTCATTCTCGAATTGCGGTAACAATTCAAGCGCCTCAATGTTCAACTTCATGTCCTGGAAATAATTTAGGCGAGCGAGCGACTTCTCTGCTTGCTTCTTGCAAATTCTAGACTTGCGTTCAATTTCCCGTTTCCGACACTTCAAACACGGCATACACGGCTTAGCCTTTGCTTTAGCAGTCTTTTTCGTTGGCGCCTTTTTCTGCGACTTGCCCTTAAGTATCTTCTTCTTTGATTTGCTCACGCTGCACATCCTAGACTTTTTCTGCGTCTTGCCCCTAAGTATCTTCTTCTTTGATTTGCTCACTCTGCACATCCTAGACTTCTTAGGTTTGGTTTCGCACTTCATTCCCTTTTTGCGGTTTATAAACTTCTTTATATTTTTTCTGATTTTGGCCGACTTCTTAGGTATTACTTTCTTCGATTTGGCAGTCAAGAGCTTGGACTTCAGTGACACGGCTCTTGCACTTGCTGCAAGACTTAGCATGGTCCAGTAAAGATTTGTGGGCGGATTTCAGTGGCATTTTTAGAAGTTTTATGTGTTCTTGTGTTCTTTGAGAAAAATAAAATTTAAATAAATTGTTTTAGTTTCCGAATTAACTTGTGTGTGTTCGTTGGAAACGCTCGGTAAATACTAACTTTTTAGGTAGCACAGCAAGTATAGCTAGACTGACATTTGGTTGAAAGGTTGACAGGGCCTACTTAGTTGTTGGTGTACACAAAATGGGTGCAAAAGACTACTAGATAAAGAAATTTTTATTAAGAAATTAAATTTATTTATATTCTGTCCAAAAAGGGTGTGGGTTTCACTCTCTTTGTACTAAGTTAAAAGAATCGTCTTATGAGTCATTTGTCACCCAAAAAAGTCTAGCACAAACTGGCGAGACTGAATTTTTAAAACGAAAACTGCTTGAATACGTGAAGACAATTGATCTCGACTTTGAACTTGTGGTAAGCGGAGAGCGCGAGCAAAAAATGAGAACAATTCTCGCTCTCAGCATCTCCATCGCGTCGGCAGCTACGAAGCAGCAAGAGCTCTGCTTGTGGCACCGCGATACAGTTTAAGATTTTGCCAATTTAGGGGGACTTAATTCAATAGCAGTCGTATTTTTAAAGCTATCGACTTGAACTTTGGACTGAATGTTCAAATATCCCCCCAAGAAATTTCTGGACGAAAAAATTAAAGTGGGCATGGCACCTTAAAGGGCGTAAAATACGTAAGAACCAGACATTTTTCCCTTTTTATACTCTGAACCGAAGGTACATAGAGTATATTACGTTTAGGCAAAAGTATGAATCAATCAATAGGAATCATTTCTGACCCTATAAAGGATATATATTCTTGATCAGCATCAACAGCCGAGTCGATATAGCCATGTCTGTTTGATCGTCCGTACGAACAAACAGATCTCAGAAATGGTGAGAGTTAGAGGTTTGACATGTATGGGACAAATACTTCTTATACTTGCAGGCAGATCAAGTTTATTTTCAATTTTTGGCACGCCCCCTCCCGCCAGCGAAATTCGGAAAAAACGTCATATCTCCCACAGTTTTATAGATAGATTATTCGTATCTTCTAGAGATAGTAAGTCAATAGCAATATGTATCGATTTGCCGAAGAAATGATAAAGATCGGTTGAGCGGTTCTCAAGTTATGAAAAAAAGTGTAAAAAAAGCCCCCTCCCCCGCAAACGCAACCAACACCGCTTTGCAATCATAAGAGAGAGAGAGAGAGAGAGAAAAGCTTAGAGATGAGCACAGACACGTGAACAAATGTAGAGAAAAAACGGTTCGTCAGCTGATTAGGAGAGATACGAATATCGATGAAGACATTCGCTGCGTACCGATAGATTCAACTATTTATCGGTATCTGTTAGCTTATTTAAATTCAAATCATGATCTGAATCAAAAAGTACATTGATTTATTTAACAGTGTCATTTACTTGCGAAAATCAGAATCTCGTAAATATGTATTATTTTATCATACAAAAAACAAACAAAAATGATTCTAATCAAGTTTACGCTCGAAATATCCAACAAAAATATATAAAATGTTGCTATGGTATTCCCCTTAAAGGATTTAAAGAGAATTTACACTTAAACAAAAATTAAAAATTTTTAGAGATTAAATTCGAAACTCATCTAAAAAAATAATTTTTTTTATTAAATTGGCCGATTTGATATGATTTTGACCAAGTCTACGCTCGAAATATCCAACAAAAATATTTAAAATGTTGCTATAGTATTCCCCTCAAAGGATTTAAAGAGAAAAACCACTCCAAATTTTTTTTTTTAATTTTAGAGATTTAATCCGAATCTCATCCCAAATATTTGCAGTTTATTTAAAATTTTTGGTTTTTGGGGCGAGAGCGCGTCAATAAATTGAAGCCGATCGCAGCCAAACTTTTATTATATCAATTGGGACCAAATCGAATCTCATCCAAAATATTTGCAGTTACTATTTTTAAAATTTTTGATCTTTTGCATAATTCTTCTTTGGTCATCATTCTTAGTACCGTTATCACACATTTGAGTGGCGAGATTTGATTTTCAGGAAATAAGTTTATGTGCAAAAACCAATTAGTGTGCTTTAATGGTCGGCGTGCAACAAATTGGATGTGTTTTGATAAAAATGAAAGTTGAGAGTAAATTAAGTAGTTGTTGCAGAAACACAAAAAAAATTTAATTTTCCTAAGAATGCCGCGTGGAACACATTTATCAGCTGAGGAACGCGGACGAATCCAAGGATTGAACGAAGGTGGGGCTACCAAAAATACTTCCAGAGTGTCTGACAAGAAACACGATTAACTTAAAAATCCAAGCTCCCATGGTCGATTAAACGCAGTGGCAGACCGAGCCACACGATAGGTGCAAGCGTGAGATTAAGCGCCTGGCTGTAAACAATCAAATGTCTTGACAGGCATTAAACGTCATTTAGAGCTCAATGTCGGTAGAAGACCGGATCCATCAAATTTTAACTGAAAATTGTAACCTTAAACATAGTTCCCGGGTGGCTGTACCGATGCTATTGCACGCCATCTTAAGGCTCGTTTGGCGTTTGCGACAGGTACAAATTTTGGACCGAAGAATTCCGAAACGTTATTTTTCGGATGAAAAAGTTTAATCTTGATGGTCCTGATGGCTGTCATAAGTATTGGCGTGACTTAAGAAAACCAAGAGAAACTCGCCATAAGAGGAATCACGGCGGTGGATCACTGATGATTTGGGCCTGTTTCGGATATGCAAGAAAGTCTCGGCTATGTTTTATTCCAATAAGAACAAACTCAGAAATCTATATTCAATTGCTGGGAGTGAATTAATAGATTTTGCAGACGATCTTTACGAAGTAGTGGTTTTAACAGAAACGCTCCAATCCACACATCAAAAGCCACAAAGGCTTATTTTTCTTCGAAAATTTCGTACTGGAGTGGCCGGCATCAGTCCTGATTGAACCCAATTGAGGACCCTGGGGTATCCTCTCACCAGGATTTATAAAGGTGGGAGGCAGTTCGACTCAATTACATTTAGTACGTGCAGAATGGGAGTTAAAGAAACAATTACCAAACCGCCTGCAAAGTCTTAGAGAAAGGAAAGCACATAACTATTAAGTTGAAAAAGTTTGAACTTAACAAATTTTAAGAACATATAAAATGCACAAACTATTTCCTGTAAATAATAATTTTTTGTTAATAATATTGAAGTACTGTAAGGCAGTTCTTAGTTACTGGCTCTAGAGCTATAAGTAAAAATATACTTGGCTTGAATCGTTTGGTTTAAAACAAGGTTTTCCAAAAATGTTAATGCACATATACTTATTGCACTGAGGTATATATTAGCAAAACAAATTTGCAAAATTTACCCTTTTGATATAATTCTGGCCAAGTTTACGCTCAAAATAAGACACATTTATATTTAAAATGTTGCTATGATATTCCCCTAAAAAGGATATAAAAAGAATTAATAAACAAACATTTTTTTGGAATTTTTAGAGATTAAATTCGAAACTCATCCCCCTCATTTTCCATACATTTCAAATTTTCGATTTTGAGGGCGAGCGCGCGTCCACTAAATGAACTCCGATCGCTGCCAAACTTTTTTCCATATCTATTGGGACCAAAACGAAACTTTTTCCGCCCCGGTACATGTTTTGACCTAATTGCATATGTTGCACTCATATCGCGTGATATTATAGAGAAGCAATAGCAGGCCACCTGCAAAACGCCCAAAGCCTTATAAAATAAGGATAAAATATAAGGATGTAAACGAATTACACTTATAAAAGTCACATTTTACTACCACTTACAAACATCCAAGCGCTTCTTTTACCTTCGATCTCTGCAATTAATGCATTATTGACTAAATCTGCTATAAGCTGCCCAATTACAAGATGCTGTTTTAAGCAACAGATAAAACAACCATCAATTGTTCTTAAAAATTGATTTTACCATTTTTTTTTTAGCAATGTGTAAATTTACTTCGGCGACAGAAGATGTTAGATGCAAGATGTTGTCCGTGTGAATCGCTATTTCACATTTTCAGAAAATTCCATGCATTCCGCTGAGATGTGCTCAGTGTGATTAGCATATAAAGGAAATGTAATTTATCTCACTGAATTAACAACTTGACCTCATGGCAGCCACTTTTCCCACCCACTTCCTCTCCACCAGATCTCCAGCAGATCCCCAGGTACAAAATACATTTTGCAGGGCATAGTACCCCTTAAATAGCATTGTTTGAATATTAACAATGCCTCCTACGACGAACAATAAAGCATTTGAACCAAGTTAATTTGCTTGAAGTTGAAACCTTTCATTTTTTACTTAAATGCCAATAACTTCTATATTCATGAACGGATTTGACTGAATTATGTGGCGTTGTATTTTTAATACATAAATCTTTGGCGACCAGCAATAAAATAAATTTTTACAAATTTTTTTCTTGATGAAAATCTCAATTAAAATCTAGCCTTTTTTTAAATGATAAATTTAATGCAAAGTTACCGGTTCCATGTCTATTTAACACAAAACAATTTTAACACGTCGATTAAACACACGTCATTTTAACACAAAAACAATTTCAACACTAGTCAATTCAACACGCGTCAGTTCAACATAACACAAATTCAACACTAGGAATTTTAACACACTGCAATTGTAACACAATACAAATTTACCACAAGCAATTTTAGCCAAAGCTAATTTAATCATTCGTCAATTCAACAAACAACAACTGAATTACAGGATCCTATGACCTCTAAGACGGGAATTCATTGATGTAAAAATGAAATTTTAAGCTATTTGCAAGAATAAAAGTGAAAATGTTTACTACAATCCGTGAATTTTTATCGTGGACCCTTAATTCCTTGACACATAATTTTTATCATGAAATTTCAAATTTAATACCCATCTATCTAAAAATCAGAAAAACTACGGGTAAAGTATAGGATGACGCAATAGGAGTGTACGATTTATTTCTTAAATTTTGTGGTTTTATCAATGTGAACGCTATATTCGCTTGTGTGGCCCTGCATTTTTTAATATCGCTTGTTTAGAAAAAAAAAAATAAATTAAATGACCCATTTCTACTAAAATTGTTTTTTTAGTATAGTTTGGAATGCTGAGCTCGAAATTTTATTAAAATATAAAATAGGTATAGTAGAAATTGGGTTTCTTGGCTATAAGGTGTGTAGTATATTTAAGATTCTTGCAACGCATGTTAAGTAATTGATTATATTGTTTATTAATATATTATTATTATTTTCTGTTTGTCTTTGACCGACCAAAATTTTCATGATGAAAAACTTTAAAAAACGTAAATATAATTACATTTTAATTTTTAACCTTTTTGCTATGCATTTTAACTTATTGATTATATCAGAATTGGGCTTAAAACTACACACAATATTTTCAGCCTTTCATCGTAGTGACAATATTTCTTTTTCTGATTTTTTTTCCAATCTCAAGGTCTACTGAATGCTGGTCTAGAAATGCATTTACTAATGTTTGTTCTTGAGCGTCTCAATGAATTTTTCATTTTGCACGATAGACCTGAATTTTTCCATTGTAAGGCGTTGTGCTAGCCTTTAACGCTGTTGTTGGTCCGTGTCGTGTCCCATCGACATCTGAGACTAAAACTGATTTCGACCCGTTAAATACAAATAAGCAAATTGCCGACTTGTAGAGCAAGAGATATTTTAATGTTGGAATTGTGTTAAATAATTTTGTTAAAAATGTCTTGTTATGAATTTGTTCCGTACTAAATTGACGAATGTTAAGATTGAACTGAATCGTTGTTTTTTTGACGTGTTGTATTGACATGTGTTTAATTTTAATGTGATAAAAATTGATTTATGCTGAAATTGTATTGTGTTGAATACGCGTGTGTTGAAATTGCTTGTGTTAATTTTGTGTTGTGATGAATTTGTGTTTGAGTGAAATTGTATATGTGTTAAGTAGACCGTGTCACCAAAGTTACCGATAAAAAGCCATTATAACGCAGAATTTAAACACCGGACTAAGAAGTGGTGTATGAATGAATGATAGGGCGTTCAATTACCTTCCAAGGAAACATTATCTTTTCATAATTAGATTAAAAAAATTTTTGGTACTTAAAAAATATTTAATAAGTTAGGTATTGAGTTACGGGGAAATTGTGAGCAAAATCAGATTAGCTTTCAGAATTAATTTACGAAAATACTGAAAAGGGAGTTGTTGTAAAAAGTTAGAAAAACAAACAAAATGGTAAAAAGCCAAGTCTTGATTGTATTATCCGTTGGGGGGTCAACTTACATAATACTCAAACGTTAACTATTTATCTTTTAATTAAGATTGTCTTAAAAAAAAAATAAATATAAATATATATATGAATGGGAGATATAAAAAAAAAATAGAAAAAAAGAGAGAAACAAAAAAAAAAAAAAATAAAAACCAATTAAAAAAAAAAAAACCCAAATTTTATAATTCAATTAATTTAACTTCAGTAAAAAAAAAACTAACAAAAAAAAGAAAATGGTAGGCAAATCTAAGAGTCTCGTCCATTTCCCAAAACATTGGTGATCTCTGAAAAGGATTGTTAGTTGACGTTACGATTAAAAAAAATATTTTATTGACTTCTAAGATTTTAGGACAAATCGATCAGTCTCTGTGTGTTGGTGATAGCGTGGGACACTAGAATAACTGCACAGATTGCCGAAGAAAGTCTAACTGCACAGAAGTCGCCCGCAATGATAAGAAAGCTACCACTTGCATAAAATCGCAAAACCATCAAAATGAAATGAATCCTGTTAATAATGCAAATCCCAATAAACGGAATCGTAGCCGATGTTAAGGCTTAAGCTGTTACTTTTAGGAGACACTTGATGTCTTATCCTAGCAAGAATTATTTGACATGCTAAAATTGGCCACCTGAATCGTTGAACAAATTTGGCATCATCCAAATCATTAAACAATTATTCCCCTCCCTGTACTCTCCTACATTATTTATTTGTTGCTCCTTCTGGAATTATGTCGTTATGTTGCACACGTATCAGCCACATCTCATGAGCCAATTCGTGGGGATATTGGCCTGGTTAATCCTTTGTTTGCCTGCTTTGCGATTGGTGCCATTTCAGACATGTTGGCGCGGCGGTCAAGACATTTGCCATGAATGTGGCGGCTGCCATTCTGTTGGACTTTCTGCTCCAGATCGCCTCCTGTCTCATCCACTGCATCTTCTAATTCCATTTCTTTTTTTTTTTTGGCTTTTGTCACCGCGAGGATGACGTTTGGTTGGTAGCAGCTTTATAGCCGCATTGAGATACAAAAGTGGTTTTAGTTTTAATCAATTTTGCCAAAATGGCTGACGCCAAGATGGCGGAGGTATGCGTTGGCTTGAAAAACACGCCACAAAAACACGGAGCTCTCTTTGACCGATGTGCAATGGCTAACACCTCCGGAGAAACTGCACAGAAAAAAAAATGCCGGGAAGATTTTAAGCATATATAGGAATGATTTGATCCCGACCGTACTCATTGTTTATTTTGACGTTGTGGCGTTATGACGTTGTATAAAATATAGACAATTTTAAAAACACCTTAAATAAAAATAAAAAATATAAAAAAACAAAAAAAATCATTAAAAAAATATTTAACACATCCGCTCCTACTGGGACTTGACCTCGCCTCACGGTAAGCGAATGTGTAGTCCACTCTACCACGTCTGTTGTTACTCTCAGAGAGGAAAAATGCCAACAGTATTCCATGAGTACATTCTTAAATACGTTTTCGACACCACGTCTTGCTTAGTGCTAATAGTCGAGTTGTCTAACGTGACGTCGTCTGTGTGTTGTTTAGTCTTCGGAAGTCCAAGGTTCAAGTTCCAGTAAAGAGGTAAGTAAGAATAAAAGTTTTTTAATGTTATCTTAAAATTAATTACAGTTTATATTCAAGTGGCTGGTGTGTGTGTGTGTGGTCGGGGTCGGTCGGTGTTTCTCCATCCCCCCACCCACTCTCCTCCCTCCTACATAAAAATAATTTTTTTCAAAAGTCTTTAAGAATTAATCCCGAACGGATTGATTTCTGCCTTTGCGGGATCAACCCATTTTTAGTACCCTTTCGGCATGAATTGATCCCGGAAATCCCGGAATGGAATGATTTTTTTTTTCAGTGTGTAATTCCATTTCGTGGATGTAACAAATTCGATTATTTAGAAACATTTTGTTTTGGCAATTAACAAAATAAACAATACAAGCGTTGGGCACAGCTGTTTGTCTATCGAATGAAAATATCGATAGTTCTATCGAAACTTGCCGGCAGGTTAAAATTTGACCCCTTCATGTGGCTGCGGTTAAGTTTGTCGGCTGGTTTTCGCCAAAGACAGCATGAGACACTCAAATAAGGTTAACCTGCCGGTAAGTTTGTCTAACCGGACATTGAGAAAATGGGCCTATAACAGATTTTGGCCCAAATCGGAGGACTGTCAAAGGACCGATCGCTCGGTCCTAGGTGGGTTTTCAATGAAAGCGTCCTTAAACTCGGCCGTTATTAATATTAAACGAGAAAGCCAAGCTAACTTCGTCTGTGCCAAAGTTTTTATACCCTTGCAAATGTTCTGAAATTTCAGAGTTGAAGAATGCAAAATATTTTCTATTTAAATCCCATTTTGCAACCTTTGGTTTCTATGGCAGCACATATATATATATTACTTTTACAAAAAATTATTAATTAAAAGATAAAGTATTAGTATAAAGTTTGGCCGGGTTTGGGGACACTAACATTGAAAAAACAAAACAGCGTGTGAGTATCGAAAACCACTCAAGAGGCTTTAATGTGAAACCAGCATGCTAAATTTAAGAGCTGTTTAAGGAATGTTTAGTCACTGTTAAGTCACTGATTAGTCACTGTTTAGTCACTGTCAAGACACTGTCAAGTTACTGTCAATTCAATGTCAAGTCACTGTTTAGAAATTGTCAACACACTGTTAAGTTACTGTCAAGTCACTGTCAAGTCACTGTCAAGTCACTGTTAAGTCACTGTTAAGTCACTATCAAATCGCTGTTTAGTCACCGTCAAGTCACTGCTTAGTCACTGTTGAGTAACTCTCAAGTCACTGTTAAGTTACTGTTTAGTCACTGTCAAGTCACTGTTGAGTCACTGCTTAGTCACTTTTTAGCCACTGTTTAGTCACTGTCAAAACACTGTCAAGTCACTGCTTAGTCACTGTTGAGTAACTGACAAGTCACTGTTTAGACATTGTCAAGTCTCTGTTTAGTCACTGTCAAGTTACTCTTTAGACATTATCAAGACACTGTTAAGTTGCTCGCTGTCAAGTCACTGACGTCACGTGACGCTGAAATCAAATTTTACTTCTACTAAAATTTTCCGTACCGAAATCAAAAATGTTTCACATCAAAAACCATTTTCTATTTTATCGTTTTAAAACAAAGTAATTGTTAGTTATTTATGCAGACCCCTGTGCGCGGAAAAATCGTATGTGCCAAAAACTAAATTTTACAGGAGAGACTTTTTTCTACTTTTCGATGCGATGGCTGGCAACATCACTACCAAACTTTAGATGTGCAACATTTATCAATTTATTTAACTAAACTCATAACTATTTTTGTGAAAAAACTGATAATTTTCCTAATAACGGATTTTTGGCACATACGATGTTTTTGCCCACCAATTTTTTGAGTGCATCATCAAGTTTGGCACTTACGATAATTTGTAAAAGAGGTCAAACTGTACAAAATACATAAAAACAAAATAAAAAGAATATTTTATTACGAAAGATCAATGAAAAATAAAATATTCATTGTTTTTAAATCAAGTATGTAATTTTAAAACTAAAATAAAGAAAATTTTCAATTTAACAAAGTCTTATTTTAACAAAGTAAATAAATAGATTAGTCTTCTTCGTCACTCTCAACCAAAGAGACTTTTGCAGATTTAAGTATTCATCATGATATTTTGGTGTAATACTATTTTTTTAACAAAGGTTTTGTAAGTCAATATATTTTTTGGTCGAAATACATAAGGTATTATAATGATTTTATCTTCTCCTCAAAATTTAGATTGGTAATAGTCTTTTCTGAGAACTATCGAAATAACCATATTGAATCTGAATTTTTCTGAAATTTGGCGATATGCAGCGAATTCATGTTCAATTTAATTTTACTGGGACGTAATGAATTCGCAAATGACTTCCAGTTTGGAAAATCGGTATGCCCCAATTCGATGCACTCGGTGCCCGATGGATAGGTTCGTGCGCTGCGTCACTAGGTGCCCAAATGGTTCGCAAAAAAGATTCAATTTCGCAAAGTACGGAATCAATTGGCATCATAGTATGGCCCGGAAGTAAATATATATATAATTTTGATAATGTAAACAAAAGTCTTAGTTTGTAAAAAATATGCCAACATAGCTATTTTAGCTTTATTTTGGTTCTGACCAGCGCAACTGTCACAGTATAGACTGATAAGACTATGATAAGTAAATATTTATAAAGGGCTAAGCATACAAAAGCAATTTCTTGTACTACTTTCGTAAACGCAAAAATTGTAGTAGGCATATTTTCGAGAATAAAAAAGTGTAATACTTTTCCGAATGGAGTGTTCAAGACTTTCTGTAAATCGATACAAGCACATATGATCTTTGAGATCTTCTTACTTACTTTTTGTTTTCTTAGAAAAAATGCACTTGCTATCATCCCTGTCTTTGATGTGCATCTGAAATTCATCTGTATTCATGCTATATTTTTTGTCTTCTTCATCAAGAAATTTAATATTTTCGCACTTAGTGCACTTATCTTTTTTGGTAAGTAAAACCAACACTACAATCTTTTTTAAAAATCTGTCTAAATACACATATCGAAACAATAGAGCTGCTGAGGTTTTCATCTTTCATGAATTGAGTATAGCACTTATAAAGGTTCTGACTGTTTCCGAATTCCTGCGACAAATAAACTTTAGTGCTATTGGCTCTGCAATAATGTGATGGCATTGCAGGAAGTTTCTTGAAGTATGATTTTAAGAGTTCTATTTTCTGTTGATGCGTTTTAGTGTGAGGAACCATCTTTGGTTTAGGATCAACTAACGTCCACACAGAACAAATGCAAAAATTTACTGCTCAATTTAAATGCAGGAAAACAAGGTAAAAAGGATGAAACAAATTTGAAAAATTCCATCTGAGCAAGCTGTTACTGACAGCGCAAGGGTTTAAAAGCGTGCTATCCTCACTCGCCCTATTGCCATCAGCACTGCCAATTTAGCTATTTTCCCACTGTTGAATATCAGTATTGTGTGGCACATACGATCATTTCGCCCACAAGAAAAAAACTCATCATTGGCACATACGATTAAATTGATTTCGCTGTATCTCCGCAACCGAAGCGATTATCGCTATATAATTTTACCAGATGATGAGTTGGTGGATTAAGAACTAATTGGCATCAAAATGTCAATTTCGTAAAAAATGGCACATACGATGTTTTAGCGCACAGGGGTCGATATGTATTCGCAAAATTTGGTTCAAATCGGATCACAACAGGTCGGAAAATGGGTTTCTGGTAAGAAAAAATGTTTGATTTTAATGTTTGCGCTCTTAAACTCTGATATTTCAAAACAAGCACTGGCAAGTTTATAAAAACTTTGGCACAGACCAGTTTAGCGTAGACTTCTCGTTTATTTTTACTCGGCTGCTGCCAACTTATTAAGCAGAGGCTGAGAGAACAAAGCCTTAACAACTATTTCTGAATTGTATATGAATTAAGAATTTGTGTACTTAAATAAATAAAGTTAGCTGTATGAAGAATTGTATATTTAATCACCTTTTCTTTTCGTTTACATAATTCCCATAATTTAAACTATAATTTATTGCTTCTTCTTAGTCTTAAAAGGGACT
>JAEIFU010003676.1:0-25518 GCA_018904235.1 Lordiphosa stackelbergi | reverse complement strand
AAGCCGAAGCGATTGGGAAAACCTTCCTCATAGCAGAGCTAGCGCCATAAATATCTACACAGATGGCTCTAAGCTCGACGAAAAAGTAGGAGGGGGTGTTTTCTCCCCCAACCTAGACCTAAACCTATCGTTCCGCCTTCCTGACCACTGCAGTGTGTACCAAGCAGAGGTGGTAGCCATCCAGGAAGCTGCCACCTACCTTAACACACTTACGACCAAGGAAGGAAACGTATTTATCTACTCGGATAGTCAAGCGGCCCTGAAGGCACTTGACTCACACACAAATAACTCTAAAACGCTAACTGAATGTCGCTTATCCCTTAACGAGATTGGCCGACACTTCAGTATTCACCTGATATGGGTGCCTGGACACCGAAACATAGATGGAAATGAGTCTGCGGACAAACTGGCCAGACTAGGCACTACCATCGAGCTCCTTTCAGAGAAGAGCACGATAGGGATGCCTATAGCTACCTACAAGCTTCATATAAAAACCGAAACACTACGTCTTGCTAATGACAGGTGGAAAAACCTTTCCTCGTGTTCAGTAGCAAGACTTACGTGGCCAAAATTCAACCTAAAACGTACTAACACACTTTTGCGTTACAGAAGGGAACACATAGCACTTCTGGTAGGAGCCCTAACGGGTCACTGTCTTATTGGCAGACACGCAGCACGCCTAGGCGTAGCACACCATGACTTCTGTAGAAGTTGTAGATATGAAGAAGAGGAGGAAACGGTACAACACCTTCTGTGCCACTGCCCCGCTATGAGTAGGAGGAGACTTAGGACCCTAGGTCAACCCTTCTTTACCAATCTCTCGGAGATGTCCGAGACAGAGATCCCAGCTCTACTACACTTTATTCTGTCCACACAATGGTTCAGTATTGACCCCCCTCGGGATTAAAGGGTTAACAGGGAATATATGGCATCGCAATGGGCCCATGAGGCCTAAGTGGGAGAGCGACTTGTCGCTCTCAGCCATCGCAACCTAACCTAACCTAATTATATTTTCACAAGAAGCGATTTGTTCGTTGTTTGTTGCTCATGTGGTGAAATGGTGTCATGGCTTCTTCGGGTTTCCTACTAAGGAAATAAGCGCAATGCTTGATTGTGTGAGTCTGGACACCCATTGGAATAAGAGGTGTGAGAAAATGGACGGGCAGCTTTATGCTCAGCTGCTGAGAGCCGTAAAGTTATAAGACAGTTTTGCGTGTTTCACTCATCGAAAATCATGAGACGGAAAACATGAAGCAAACAAAATCAAGTGTGAATGAGCAAATCCGATTCATTTTATGCTTTCTTTTCGGTTAAAAGATAACATCTACTTGAGCCAAATTAAATTTAATAATAAATTGACATACTCATCACAGCTGTTCTCTTTTGAGGGGCCTTATTGAGGAAATTAAGAGAGAGAGAGGTTGTGTAAAACTTTATTTAATTATGAATTAAAATAGTATAATTCGCTTTGTGTTATTTCGTTTTATTTATAAGCGAAAATCTTGTGTTTTCTGTCAGCAGAACCGATAACAGAGCGAATTATGGCCCCTTAGTGAAATCACCTTGCTCCAACCTTGCTCTGCTACCAACCTATACACTAAACTTCCAGTTCATAGCTCAAATACTAAGGTTGACGGATATATCAAATATATGTATATCGATATTTTTTGACGATATTAAAAAGTATTATTTCATATAATATTTTGGTGTGAATAAAAACGATATTATCAATATATTTTAATAAAAACCCGGATCTTAACAATGAACAGGACTATTGATGTCATGTGAGGCGTCATTTGACGAGTAATAAGACTACGCTTACAAAATATAGATTTAATGTATATTAATTAAATTAACCAAAGATATTTTTATTTTTTATTTTATAAATAACACAAAAGTTATGCAATCTTATTCATGAATTTAAATTTAGGGCACGAAAGAAGGGTTTACTGTTTTAGTTCATCATATTTCAAGAAAAACTTTCGAACTACATAAAACAAAAACTCAGTTAAATCTACGAAACCTAAAATTTTCTTTTCCAATGATCCTCAGCCGAGCATCTTCGTGCTTTGTGGTTAAGTGCGACTTTATATTTGTTACAACTTTATTGCACTGCGATTCCTGTGTAATAACTATAATAAAAACCACTTTTAAACATTTTGCTTTACATGTCCAGAGCACAAGAAACAGTTATTCGCAACAGTGTGATCGAAGGCTAAAACAAAAATATTACCAAAATATATTCGACTTCCGATATATCGCTAGATATATCGATATATAGATATTTCGATATATCGACAATATTTTCGAATACGAATATCATCATGATACAACTATATAAGGTAAGATGCTCTCTAAGAGAGCTCTCGTTTCGGCAATCCAAATTTTCATTGTGTTGCTGTCATTTTTGATTGAAAAGGTTGTGTGCGCACTAATTTGTATCTGTCTTTGTCTATTTTAGTTCATAGTTTTGTTACTGGAAAGTCAGACCTGTGTCTAGGGGCTATGCCGGCTGGCTGCCAAGTTCAACCTCCAGGGATTGATTGAAAGGTGTCCATAATTTCTTTCTGCACAAAGCCCTCCGGTTCACATAATTTACCCTCCCTCATCGGTCTATATCTACATCTACACAACCACAAAAAAAAACCCCATAACGTTAACATCTTCAAATAAAACTACACAAAATAGACATCCTAACTCACATGACAACAAAAAGACAATTTTTAACTCCGCTTCGTCCAAAATTGAATCCCAGTCCGGGATTCAGGCGTACCCACCCTACCTGCAGTGGACCCATTCTCCATCTGCCCTTTTGCCAACTCCTCAGACCACGTTAGGCCATGGCGGTTAGCTTTGGTTCCATCTCCCCCCTCCCATCAAACTTTACCAAATCATATCGGTTTAAATGTACTAACAAATATATTCAGATTCACAAATACTAATGACATCGAAGGGTTTTAACCTACTTTATATTTATACAAATAAATATTTTTATATTATTTCCATTAATGCTAGCAAGACCCTTCTTTCTCTGCGATCATTACTAATCCTTTAGGTTCAACCAGAACATGCAATTATGATTTTTTCTTTTTTTTTCACCCGTTTCGCCTCTCCCGCCAAAAAAAATCTGTGAGTGAACCGGCTAAAGCTTTGGACCTACTCAAAAGTCCCGCTTCTTTAGGTGCTGCAACCCCGCCAAAATTTGAACACCCCAGAGACAACCTATCGATAGGCGAGTATCGATACATGACTACCACAAAATGCAACAGTTAGTAAAAAGGTCGAGCCAAAGACATTAGAATATGAAGCTGAGTAACGCCATACGATTTTTTTTGCACACGATTTTTTCCCCCTGGCTTTTGAATCTGGCTTTTCGCTCTCTTGAAATTTTGTCCAGAAGCCAGAGAGAGAGAGCGCCAGGCCAGCCGCGTTATTGTACGCATACAGCGACAGCCGACGACTGTAAGTGTGCACACGTATTCTCAAGCATTACTCACACAAGCAAGTGCATTCTATTTTTAGATTTTCTCTTTCAACTTTGTGTGAGCGGAGAGAGCGCGATTTTCGGCGCCATCAAAAAAAAAAAAAAACAGCTGCATATTGCAAAACCATTGTATGGGCGTTCGGCATCTTAGAGATTATATTGGTCTTTGGTCGAGCCAATACTGTTGCGTATGTCGATGTAAAGAAGTGCCGGCCACCCATAGCTAGCAGAAGCCGAAATCAGTCGTGTTTTTATGCAAACGCGAGCCGAACTCTGGATTGTGTGAATCGGTGCACACTGAATTGCAAGTAAAACGACTGTGCTCTGGAGAGAGCTCTCTTGTTCACCAACACAAGCACACTATTTGTCCTCCACTGACGTAAAGCCGGGTTCCCCAAGAAGACAGCGCGAAAATGTGACAGTGTCTCTCTAACACACAGAGAAGCATGACTTCGGCAAGCATTCGGTGTGAATTGGCTGGGGAACTAGGATGTAACTAACATACTATTGAGACGTGCTCCAAAAGATGAAGAAAGAAGAAAAGTGTGGTCACATATATAGTGTGGTACAAATGTAGTAAAATTTTCGAAAAGCATTCGAGCCAGTGACATTCATTCAACAGAAGGCGATAAAAATAATCGCAGGCTTCTTTTAAAAAGTGCCATGCGAATACCAATAAAATTTATTAATTCATATACTATATGTTTGTATATCTGAGGGTGCTTTGCTTTTTTGTTTTATTCTCTCTCTCTCTCTCGATTTTAGCAAAAGTGTCAATTCTCGATAAACTCTGAATGCCATACCTTATATAGTTGTATCATGAATATCATTTTCGCATATTTTTCCGAGGCGATATATCGGAAATCGAATATTTTTTCGCGATATTTTGTTAGCCTTCGATCACACTGCTGCGAATAACTATTAAATACCTACTGCGGTATGACTCTGAACAATTTTTGAACTGTCTAGAAACCGTTCCTGAATTAGCAAAATTATATAACATAAATTTTTTTCTGGTTTGGCTCTTAGATCAAGAAGAAGAAGATCGAAGGTCCACATTAAAATTTCTCCGTTCCATTTACTTGTATGGCCGTTACTCATCTTGGTGAGTTCTAGATGCTTAGTTATGAATATATTTTGAAACTTTCTCCAGGGATGCCCTCAAAAAGTATTCACAAAATCAAGTTTCTTTAAGCCTGTTTCTTTAAGTTGACACGACTATTTAACCTCTATCTAAAGGAAGATTTAAATATTTTTCCCATAATGGATAAATCGTAGCAGCTTCAAAGACCTTCCCTAATTATTTGCTGTCTACATTATAGTTTAAAATAAAAGCTCTATTAGCAACTTGTTCAATATTTGTTTAGCTACCTGTTAAAACTAATCGACACGGCTAAGCCGTTCTGTACACAACTCCCTCTCTATTTGCTTAGGCCAAAGATGAGAAGCAGGTGCAAACATTCAAAAATCCAATTGAATCATCAATATTTGAGCATTTCTTCTGATTGCCTACAGAGGTAAGAATGCCTCGAATGCAAGAGATTCGGCTGTCAATTAGCGGTCTCTAAAATCTAGCACCTTGTCAAAGTGAAAGCCGAGTCAACAGCAGCGGAACGTCTAAATATACAATGCTGTCAATTGGGCGTTTTATACGTTTCTTCCATCACTCTCCTCCCCTCCCGGCAGCGCCCACGCTGTTTGACTTTAATCACACTAATTACGCAACTAAAAGGATAATCGTGTCGCTGACCGCACAAGCTTGCTAATGCGTTTCTCGTACAATTTTTTTTCTTCCCCCTTGGCAACAACCAAATCATAATCTCCCACTAATTAAAGCCCAGAGCAGCCAGCTTAAAGATTCGAGTCTTTAGTTTATTACATTCTATGATAATTTAAATACTACATTGTGGGCCTGAGGCGATAAGTCAAACTGAAGCCCGTCTCCATGGTAGCATCATAGGTCACCTCATCGCTGCTAAAGTGCAGAAGGAAGGGTGGTGAGGCTGAAGGCATTAAGTGGAAATCAGTAACCCAATATCAAAGGGAGCGCGAGGAAATTCACTTCACTTACCGTAGACCACAAGATTATCGTTGTTGCCGCAATAATAGGTCGGCTGATAGAACATATCCTTGGCTAGCATACCCTGTGGTATCAATAGATAATCCTCCTGTCTACCCGGTGTTTGCACTGTGCCATGGCAGGACTCATCGTATGGTGGGTCTTGACCCTGCTGCTGGGATAGGGAGAACTTGCTGAAGTTGTATCTGCAAATGGTTTTAGTTTGGGGTTATTCTGGTCATTTCACTTGCTCGCGACCCACTTACTCAATCATGCTCGAACTGGACGTGGCCTTGATGCACATGGTATAACTAAGTCCCGACATATAGTTAGCCACTGGCAGAGTGTCCTGAAAGTTGAAGCTACGTATGGTACCCGTGGGCTCGGTATAGTACTGCTGACAACCGGGTGGTGCCAACAGATCATAGTCTGCATGATGGCCAGCAAACAGATTGCGCAAATCCTGCAGCGAATTGGTGCTACCACCAAAGGGACTTAGCGTGCTGGACTTACGTTTGGTGGTAGCTGCCGGACCCTCCAATTGGGTGACAATCAAACGCCAGCTGGCCTTTGATTGCGGGCTGACCATAAAGGTTAAAGTAACCTGATCTATGCCTGCAGCCACATTGAAGTCTAAATAGATATGTTGTCCGCTATTCATGCCGCACAACTTAAAGTCAGCGGCCTCAAAAAAGTCCTGGCATTCAAGAAAAGAGGGATCTGTGGGACTGGCCACGGGTGACTTTAATTCGAACTGCTCAAAGTCGATGCGTAGCTGCTGCACATTCGTGCTATAAGCCTCAATGGTGTAAGTGCACGTGTTTGTGTTGCCAAAGGCTGCGGGATTTTTGATAAGGGTACGTTTCTGACGCGTAACTGCCCCACACTGCATATTAGCTGGGGAGAGTTAGTTCTAGTTTAAGGTCAAAGGATATTTCTGCTGTTAAACTCACTTTCACAGCACACTCCATAGGTGCCGCAGTAGCCATTGACTGTGCCCAGTTGACGCATACACTTGAAAC
Organism: Lordiphosa stackelbergi; assembly: GCA_018904235.1. NCBI lineage: Eukaryota > Metazoa > Arthropoda > Insecta > Diptera > Drosophilidae > Lordiphosa > Lordiphosa stackelbergi. The sequence continues at coordinate 18,953 of JAEIFU010003676.1, read as the reverse complement.
GAGTAAGACAGGTGCCTGTTTCGCCGCTGTTGGTCATACAACTGTCTGCCAGATTGCTGCGACGTCTGGCCTGTCGCCATTGGCCAGCCTCTTCTGCGGTGGCATTCAACGCCAGCTCCTGCGCCTGATTACAGGCTACAATTAAGCTTAAGATCAACCACACAAATCGAAACATTTTGCTTTCGAACACACGCACTTTCACCTCAACTCTGAGAATTTGTCAAGCCAACCAGCTGCTTTTATATAGACACCCCATCAGCGTCGCTGTCAGCGTCAAACGCCAGCCCCGCTGATGAGATTTTCATGTTAGAAGCAAGGCGTGTCAATATTTGGTAAACAGAATCCAAAAGACTGATCTCTGATTCGCCGCCACATACCATAAATGTAGATTTAAAGGTAACATTGGTTGGACGCTTCTTTCAACTTTGTTTGTCAATTGCGAGTCATTCGGGGCTACTCAACTGTCCAAAACTGGGTTATGTTTACCCAATCTGCTGCTAGGCCAGCTTTTTCTAGATGTGGTTTGTGCTCACAGCAAAATGGAAAGGTAGAAGACATTCTGTAGAGCGTGAGAATTATGAGAATTACAAAATATCAATTAGTTGAAAGATTGCACAATTTGAGGTGGAAGCAAAGAAATTGTCAACAATAATTGAAAGCACATGCTGATAAAATGCACCGTTTGGAGTCCAACAAATTAATGGCACAACTTGTAGTACCAGATGGCTCCAGTTGTTCTCATCAAGTTTTCATTTTAGTCTCAGTTGCCCATTCGTTTTCCATTTGTGCACCTTTTTTGATAGATCTTTATAGCCACAAACATTGCCACAGGCTCTAACAGTTCAGAATTCTTCAGGAGCAAATTCTCAGAGTCATGTGTTTATTAGATAATCAGGAAAAAGATGTAGTTCGAACAACTCGGCGTAGAGATGAGTATAAGGGTTGCCCATATTCGACGGACCCATGTTTTTTTTAAAATAAAAAAAAAAAAATTGGGTAACAAAAATTAATCAATGAATAAGATACTCAAATGCGTCGCGGGGTATTTTAAAGTAGAGAGAAACCGACTCAAATCACAAGAGAGTCAGGCGGTAAATCGGCGAATATAATAAGACATCAAACGAAATTTCTTCAGAAAATCGATTGTTATGCGACTGTGTGCGGAGAGCGCCGTCTTGTGAACAGAACGCCAAACGCTGAAGAATAATTGGCATCACAAAATTGGTCATCATGCGCGAACACGAAGAAAAACGCCAAGTCGCGAAGTGACGCTGCGATGGTATATTATGTACATTTTTTATTTTAAAGAAGGTTTTTTAGGTTTAAAAAGGAGGATAAAAAGAAAACAAAGAAAAATGAACTCACAAGAAATAAGCTGCTTTTTAATATCTTTTGGGTTAAGTATTAAGGCCTCCATGGTACATGATGAAGACTATTTATGAATTTGGATAAAACTTTAACGTTGTCCATACTTATTTGAAAACCTTTTACCTAATTTTAAACGTTCAAATATTAAACATAGACTGATTGGCAGTGCAATATCAAACTCGTACAAAAATTTGAATAACAACGAAATTGAAGAAAATAATTGTTAAAATTGCTTAGAAATGAATGACAATTAGGTTAGTATTTGATCTATTCATTGAACCCTTTGAGTATTTGTAGCAGATGATTAGTTGCTTTGTTGAGCTGATGTGAGCTGAATCATTTCAAACAGATCAAACAGCTCATGACATGAGTGAATCAATAATTTTGTAGTAGTTCATAGATAGTTCAAATCAGAAACAAAGTCAAGGGGAACTTTGATTCGATTCATGCAGGGCTCTAATATGAAGTTACCAATTGCCATATTTTCGGCTCGGTGAAAATGTCCTCAGATCCCACTGAGGGAAACTATACAAAATTAGTGCGAAATTCCCTTAGAGACTATTTTGTGTCCGAAGATGAAGGCGTTTTCTGACAGAATAATGCAGTATAGTTTTATGTGTTCTATGTCAATACATATCTTTTTATTATTAAATTTGTTAGATTTAGTTGTTTTTTTATTATGTCTTTTGGCAATCTACAGTACAAACGCAGTGACCTCCAATTGAACGTCAGCATTTCTATATGCTTCAGACCCAGCCCATCAGCAATGCTGTTGGGTTCTTCTTCTTACTCAATCCTTCACGCTTAAATATCGATATGGCCGTTTGAAAAAAAAACTTATATCTCCCACAGTTTTGTAGCTAAATGGTTCGTACCTTCTGGAGATATTTCGTAATCAAAATTATTTTTCGATTTGACAAAAAAACGAGGCTGGTTTGCTGGGTTTCCAAATGGTCACAGTAGTGGCGCCATCTATGACCAAAAGAGAGTTCACAGCCGCAGTGCAGGGGACCAGTTTACCCAAATCATTTAAGCAATGTTTATCCCAGATACTATGCGTTTCCTCAGAAAATCAGGTACAAAGCTTTTAGTTGCATAATTTCTTTTCTTAATTCCTTTCCTGTTTTCTGCATTCTGATGACAACATGATCTGGCGCAGTGCTCCTTTAAGACTTATGTCAATAATCCTGTTCGTGCTAAAGTGTAGGAGGTGGAAGTTAGTTTAGGCAAGCATCTGAACCAGAGCGAACGGAAGATGTGACACCCAGATGCGATGTCTCATTCTCGTCTTGTCTTTACTTCTGTCAAAATGTCCCGCAGTGTCTTTGAATAATTAGTTGTCTTCAACTTAAAATACAAATAAAAGATGAGTTCAACCACCACACAGAAAAGTTTAAATAGCCCTCAAGATGTGAAGGTAATAAGGTGTGCAAAAGCTCAATGTGCTGGCACGTTATTTTATACGTTATTCAGTAAGTGTAGAAGGCCAAGGTTCGATTTGCAGTCAAGACCGAAAAAATTTTTATTTGTTTCTTCTGAAAGACTTAAATGAACCAAGTCCGGAAAGTCAGTTGGTTACTATGTTGTAATTGTTCTACAGCTCCAACGCTGAAAGGTGCGGAATCTCATATTTTCAAACAAATCAAATCACGTTCTTAATAACGAAACAATATCAACTTGATTTGAGTTTTTGCGATCTGTAAAACTTGTTCCTGAAGTGAGCTCTTGTATTACAAATGAACAAACCGTTCGTGCACTGTTTTAGCAGAGGTGCTAGCAGCTCGACCACTCCCCGATTTCTACTATTTCTAAGCTGTTAGGTACTTAGACGATGGGGGACCTTCATTGTGCTACATACCATATGGCTATTGGTGGCAATTGACGACCAAGCTCTTCTAGCCTGATTTTCGACTAGAATTGATATATTCTTTTGGGATTAGATCGATATCTCGTCTTTCACCACTCCTAATAAGCCTAAAATAAAAGTACAGTGAACTTACTGAGATCGATTTGAGCGCCAGATTTCTCTGTCCTTTAGCGAAAGAAGAAAACGCGTACCGCGCATCACCAAGAAGATTTTTGGATATTTACAAAAATTCCTACCTTACTTTGTTGAAGAATGGCTAATCCAGAAGTTAAAGAATACAATCAAAGTCAACTGTTGCAAGATTTATTAAAAGTATATCTATAAATCAAATCTCTATAAAAATAAAAGAGAGTGTCCTGATTCACTGACTGACTGACTGAGTAAGTTTCTGTTAGTGGTGAAAGTGCGTACTAAGAAGGAGTTTTGGAAAATTCACCCGGAAATGTCGGAAAAGAAAAGTTTGTATGGGAAAACTGTTATTTTTCATCCGATTGACTTGAAACTTGGTTTGCAAGCATAGAACGCGAAATAACTCGACACGTTTTTTCCCGATTTTGGAAAATCCGCCCACGAGGAAAATGGCCGGAAAATTCAGCATGCAAAATATTATTTTTCATCCGATTGGCTTTAAACTCGGTTTGTAAGGGTAGAATACGAAATAGTTTGAAATGTGATTTTCTGAAGTTGGAAAATTTGACCTGACGGTCGGAAAATTCGCGGAAAATGCTGCATGCAAAAAAACTATTTATCATCCGATTGGCTTGAAACTCGGTTTGTAAGGTAAAAATGAAAATTCATTTGTGTTTTCATTTTCCGATTTTGGAAATAACGCCGGGATGCCCTCTGGGAAGTGATTGGGATGTGGGTGGGAAGTGGGTGGTAAGTTGTTTTGGAAGTGGGAGGAAAGTGGGTGGTATGCAGATGGGAAGTGGGTGGAATGTGGCGGGAAGGCGGAGGGATGTGGGTGGGATGTGGGCGGGAAGTGGACGGGAAGTGGGAAGGATGTGGCTGGGTTGTAGATATGATGATGGCGGGAAGTGGGTGGGTGGGAATTGGGTGTAGAGTGAATGGAAAGTGGGTGGGAAGTGCATGGTATGTGGGTGGGACGTGGACGGCGGGAAGTGGGAAGGATGTGGGTGGGATGATGGCAGGAAGAAGAAAGGTGGATTGTAGATATGATGATGGCGTGAAGTGGGTGGGTGGAAATTGGGTGTAGAGTAGATGGGAAGTGGGTGGGATGTGGGCGGGAAGTGGTAAAGATTTGGGCGGGATGTGGAAGGGATGTATGCAGGAAGTGGGTGGGAAGTGCATGGTATGTGGGTGGGACGAGGACGAGTAGTGGTGAAATGTTGGCTGATACGGGTTTTCCACTGTTGAAGGCGCTGCGAAGCGCAACTGGTTATATGCTAGTACATATATAAAGCATTATAGGCATCTAAGGCGCTGAACCGATAATCACGAAATTTCCGCAGTATTTTGCATGGCGATCAGGAAATATCGTAGGAAATAACTCAAGTCTGTAAATGGTCCAAACAACCGCGAAATTTGCAAACTTATTATAAAACTATTGATTAAAGGGTTTATAGATCTAATGGTCAAAAAAAACCGCTAAATTTTCAAAATTTTCATAGGACCTAAGATTATTATGAATATTGGATAAATGGTAATTGAAGACGCATATATTAGAAGTATATACAAAAACAAAGCAATTTGCCAAAGTGTCATTTAAGTATTTACGAAAGCGCAGAAATTGGTAAATAAGAGGTGCACAATCAATAGTAAAAATGATGCCAAATATAAATATTTCAGTGTCAGTTGTAGGATTTACGCTTCCTTATAGTTGTACCCACTGTTTGTTGAGTTCACTGGCCTCGGTTTTTGTTGGGAATGTCTTGCTCTACTCACTTTTCTTGCGGTTTATTTAAAAATCAAAGCATTAATTTTGGATATGTCGTAGCTGGTAAGACAACAAATTAGCAGCGAATCGGTTCATGGGTTTGTCACAACGCCTTACCTGGTCTGTAAGGTCTTTGAACTCAGGCTTTGAAACTAACTTAAGTTTGCCTTTATGTTTTGTTATTAAACAAACATAAGCAATGTAAGCCAATAGTGGGGTAAATATTTTTGGAAAAATAGAAAAAGAAGCTGTTAAGAGAAACGGCTGCGGTTATGTATGTTAACTCTTTATATGTATACAACTAATCTACCCTCCCAACAATGATAACTGCCAAATTCTACAAAAAAGTTATTTTTAGTCCTAATATCTCTGTCCAAATTAGTATTAACATTACTTGCAAAAACAGTTAAATTTTATTTATTTATAGATTCGCCCACTTGTCTGACTTGATTGCAATGTCAGGGGAGTTGCTCAGATGGCAAACAATTTCAATCTTTGATAACAGTAGCCACCCCCTCAACTGCCGATAAAACTTATCGATCATGTTGTAACCTCTTAACAATTCTAATTAGAAGCCACTTCGCTTGACTATAAAAGATCGGCAACAGTCTATGTTCACTCAACAGTTTAAGTATGAATGTCTACATAGCAAGTGTGTTCCTTCTTTTTGCAGCTCTGTCGGGCACCCAGGCCGCCGCAGTGGCTTTGCCCAGTTGTGGAGGCACCACTTCTTCGAAGGATATTCGATTGGTAATGCCAGCGATTCCGCCGCGTGAGTGCGAATATCACATCAAGGCCTATAGCAAGTATGTGTGTCAGCTGCGCATTGACTTTGCCATGACACTGGCCCAGCCCGAGCTAGAGAAGAATGCTTTGACTGGCCTGACTTATGCCGAATGCACCAGAGATTACTTTGAGGTGAATGGTTTGCGTTTGTGCGGTGTGGAAACCTGGCAAAATATCTATGTGCCCTTCAATGCCACAGCGGGAGTCTCCACGGTGGATTTATTGATTGCCCTGGCAAATCGTGCTGGACATACCGGCCTACCCACACCTTCCTGGGATATGACTGTGACTCAGTTGGAATGCCCGGCTGGAGCCTCTGTACGTTCGCCGCTGGCTCGCGCTAGCAGCATTAACGATGGTTTCTTTGTGGCACCACCAGGCTGTCTGCAGTACTATCCCCAGGGTAAGGGTGTGGTCAAGTCCTTTAACTTTAACAATGGAGCTGGCATTTATCCCTCGCACATGAACTATGCCATCTGCTTCCGTCGTACACTAAGCACCACAGCTCTCACGTAAGTTTTTTAGCCAAGGCAGCTGATAGAGCAGAACTGTAAATGCATTTCAATCGCAGCATTCGTTCGTACTTCTTCAATGTGGGTGCTGAGACAGCGGCTACTACTTTGTTAACCGACAACGCCTGCTATCGCAGCGGCAGCACCAGTGATCTGGATGCAGATTTCTTGATGGTACCCCAAGGAACTTTAGTGGACAACAACCAGCATGTTACCTATTTATGTGGCGCCACACAAAAGGATGTGGTCATACGCAGTAAGTTTGCACAAGCTTTAAGCTTCCATAACAGTTTATAGCATAAGCTCTAGCTAGGAAAAGTACCGAGAGATACTTGAAACAGCTTTACAGACAACTTTAACTGGATTATTGAAAAATATTCAAGTTGTCTCTGTGAACCAATTGGAAACATATCAAAAAATTGGTTTATGAACTTTTTTCTCTTCCTCTTATTTCTTTTTAGGCAACAACCCGGGTCCTTTGTTTGTGAGCTTCAACAGCAACGATATTTATAAATCATCCGGTGCAGGCTTTGCTTTTACCTACACAGTTGCTTAGACTTGCAATAGAAGCTCCATCCGATTTTATTTATAAAAGAAAACGAAGCTTTTGGCAAAGCTTTTCTAATAATTGTAAAGTTTACAATAAATATCTGCAAACGGAAATGTCCTTTTCTTATTTAACTTTAATGCAGGGTTGCCCAAGTATTCCCATGAAAAAAAATTTTGTCAAACAACAACAACCACATAAAGAAAAATCAAGAAAATGGTTTTAAATAACCAAACCTGGCGGTGTTGGTTTAGTGATTTGTATAGCAAAGCCAGCTTAAGGCGGCGTAGACATAATTATAAATAAAGAAAATATTTCTGACACAACAACAACAACCAAATAAAATAGAAAGAGAAAACCGATCATTCTGTATGTGTGCGTGTATGGGATCGTGGTAGTCTGATGCACCCAAAATCATTTGTTGCCAACAACATAATTTATTTTTTTTTTTTTTTAAAATTTAAAAAAGAAAAAAAAAAAAGGAAGTTTTTGGGGGGGTTATACTTTGCTTTCTTCTATGCGCGCGGCTATAGCTATGCGCAACACAATAACGAATGCGCATAGGCTGTGGGCATCTCTGTTGTAAAGCAATGTGATTTCCATTCCAATGTGTTTTTGGTATAGCTATGATGCTAAAACTGAAACAAAGCCAATGCCATGCTGAATGAGTTGTTAAGTGACAAGCCGTAGGAAAAAAATTATATTTTTCATATCAACTTTACTTTGATTTGAAAATATATCAAATTGATATGTTAGAATACAGAAGCGACTGGAGAGCATTTATTGCAGCGGCCGAGACCGTCAAACGGTTGTGATTGGCAATAAACAAGAAGAAGAAGATATGTTAAAAATTTCAAATTGATATTTTTAACAGATCATTATTCAAATTTTAGTGTCATTCCAAAACTATTTAATATCAATTTATGTGAATGATATTATTTTGGATCAGACAGAGATTATTTTCTTGCCAAATGAAATGAAAACAAAATATATTCTGGAAAAATTCATTTTAATCAGGTGAGTATCAAAATTCATTGCAGGGATTAAGCCCTTTCTGGGATACGTTTTTCAGAAATAAATTCCACATAATTTGCCGACAGATTCTCTTAAATTTTCAGCCATATTCCGAGGTCAAATCGTAAGATGACCTCAAGTAAAGTGTTAGCTTAAGGCTTATGAAATATCTAACAATCGCAATTAAGATCATTTTTCAATCGGCTTAGAACAAGGTAGCAGCCCACCCGGTTCGGCTCGGATTTATTGGATCAATCGAACCGTACCCTGAACAGAACTTTCATAGTTGGTTATAGGATATTTCCACGGATATTACAACATCGTGCAGCAAAATGTTTCTACACCACACGTTTCTCATTAAACTAAGTAATGGCAAAAACTTCTCACAAGATATAAGTTTTGATGTGAAACATCTTTAATTTCGGTACGAACAATTTTAGTAGGAGTACAATTTGATTTCAGCGTCACGTGACGCTGTTCTTTGGAGTTTCAAAAAAAAAAAAAAAGATTGCGATGGGGGAAGGTAGGATACATGCTGAAAAGGGGCAACTAGGTGGGTTCTGGGAAAGATCTGGGTGGGATCTGGTGGTAAATATGAGGGATTTGGGTGGGATCTTATCTGGGAGGAATCTGGATAGGATCTAGGTGGGATCGGGGAGAGATCTGGTTAGCATTTGGCTGGGATCTGGTTAGAATTTGGCGGGGATGTGGGTGGGATCTGGTTGGGATCTGGTGGGATCTTTATGGGATCTGTATGGGATCTGGGTAGGATCTGGATGGGATCTAGAAGGGATCTGGAAGGGATCTGGGAGGGATCTGGAAGGGATCTGGGAGGGATCAGGAAGAGATCTGGTCGGTTTTTGGAAGGGATCTGGGTGGGATCTGAAAGGGATCTGGGTGGGATCTGGAAGGGATCTGGGCGAGAACTGGGGGAAATCTGTGTAGGATATGGGCGGTATCTTCGTGGGATCAGCGTAGGATCTGAGTGGGATCTGGTTGGGATCTAGCTTGGTTGGATCTGGGAGGGATCTGGATTTCTACTCCCCGTTAATTTTCTTCTTTCGAAAGAGTGCCCTTGCTGATTTACATACCATTGAGAGAGCTTGTGATTTGAAAATAAGCTCTTCAACTCAGCATCATGTTTCACATCAAAGGGAAATATATGCCTCAGAAGTTTGCAACGCATAGAAGGAATCATCTCCGACCACATAAAGTATATATATTCTTGATCAGCAGAGCTGGTCGATTAAGCTTGTCCGTCGTTGTCGTCTGTCTGTTTAGGAACTAGTCCCTCAGTTTTGGGCTATCGATCTGAAACTGCAGAGTCTTCTTTTTACTCACGCTGCAATATGTCGGAACAGACCGAGGAGACTACTGAAAATGTTTGTTCGGAAAAGATTTTAGTAAGAAAAACGGTTTGTTCTCAATATTACTGCCCAAACACGGTCAGGGTAATATGTAAGTTTTTAAGCTGCTCGAGTTTGGTCGAAGTCGCGAACCCTTGAGACAAGCTATTTCAAGTGTATGACAGACGAAGTTAGCTTCCTTTCTTGTTTTTATATTAAGTCGGTAAGAAACCAACTTGAAAACGCCGCGCATGAAACAATATTGATGACATGCGCCAAATCAAGATAGTGATGACATTAATTCAGAAATTCTGATCACCATGCAGCATCGATAATATTTGGAAACCAAGACGTGCTGGATAATTTAGCAAGATTGAGACTAAAGCAGTAAGTCGGGATTAACACGGTGAAGCAAACTTCATGAAGTTTTTCAAAAAGGCTTGTTGGAAAGAGGTGTAGTGGTGAAACTTGCCCCTTTTTCAAAAACTTCATGAAGTTATATTCCGACTAAAGTTTGCAAAAGATGTCCCAAAACACCAAAATGGTCCTTCTTTGGAAGAACGACCGAGCATACACAGAGAAAACAAAATTGGCTACACGGCGCGTGTAGAAACGTCAAAACTAAACGCAACGTATTTCGCCCTGTTAAATTGCACACGCTGCGTGTAGAATTTAGAAAGCCACACGCGACGTGCAGAAAAGCTACACGCGACGTGTAGAAATGAAAAATCTGAATGCAAATGTAGAAAAGTTAAATGCTGCGTGTGCAAAGGCAAAGTCTACACGACATTAGAAAATCAGCTCATTTCCCCAAATAATTCTACATTTTTCATGCAGCAATCTGAATACCACACGGACGTTTAGGTTTTCTACATTAACTTTTGGATATCGAAATCATACACGCGCGTGTGGAAATTCTACACGAAAAGTGTAGCTCCACATCAGTACTGAATTCCTATATTTTTCGTTTAGCAAGCTGGTTGTCACACGTGACGTGCATGTTGAAAATCTACACCAATCGTGCGCAAATTTCTTTGCGTTGAATTAGAACTTGAGAATTACAAGCAAGCAAATATTGGATTCTGCCTTTAGCAGATTCAATACAAGTAATGTTTTAGAGGCCTTGGATTACACGCGTTACGTAGCGTAGACGTCTAAAACATCATTCCAATCGTGTTTCAGTCCAAAGGGTCCGGGATTTCAAACCTACCAGAGTAAGAAAAAAAATAATAAATTTGTAAAAAAAAAAAAAAAAAAAAAAAAAAAAAAAAAAAAAAAAAAGCTACACGAAAATTTAGAATTTCTACACTTTTCGACCGGGATTTTCAACCCACTACTTTTGTGTAGGTTTTCTGCACGCGCGTGTGACTTTCTGAATTCGCCGCGTTAAACCAATTTATTTTTTCTCTAAATATTTTAGTATAATTTATGTGACAACATATTTTTGTTAACATTCCAAAGTGTAAATTTCCATTTCACATCATCATCAAATTTTACACGTTCCTCTAAAATGGGAACCTCAGCCCGAATCTAACCGGGTTTTGTTAAAAAATCAACATTTATAGCCTCCCCAATATTTAAAATGATGGAACTTAATTGTTGGATACATTATTGTTTGTTTGAATGATAAAAGAAAAATTGTTTTTCAACAATTTTTACTAAAGTTGGTTTATTTGAAGTCTGGAAAAATTGGAAGACGAAAATTTTTTTTTCATCTTAAAGGCCTATATCCAGCACTCCTATTCATATAAAGTTCGAGATAAAAGTTTATTTCCGTGCGTTCTAGAAATCGGCAATTTACTTTATGAGCGAAGAATATCTATCCAGAACCAACTTGTGACTGAAGATAAAATCAAAATTTTAGATGTCAAACTTATCTTTTAGGAAATGGACCCTTTTTGGTTCCAACTCCTGAAAATTGTGATTTTTATTGGCCTGACCAAACGTCTCTAGTGTGCTATTAAAGTGCCTCGATTATGCCAATAACCCACAATGCTTGGAAGATTTGATACACTTCGACAAGAAACAATTACTTTGCGGTCAGCATTGAAGCCATTGGCCTATCCAAATAATCAACAATCTCTGAAAGATTTGAGACTTGAGCATTACAGCGAAATCTTGCCCGAAACATAGCCAAAACAAACAAAACTAAAATTTAGAAACTTCGATAACTGCAGATTAAAAACTCTCTTTGCTTTGCTTATGAGAACTTATCATAATTTTGATAATTATTAATTTATTAATTGAATTTTTAATGGTTTTCTTTTATTTGTACAAAACAATTCATTTATTGCATGAAAATTCTTAAAGGTAGGCCCTCTGAATGCATTTACTGGGCCATTATTTTAAGCCTAGGTAAGCTGCCACTTGACACACCCAACTAACTGGGTCTCTCCCCCCATTCTAGAACAGTGCCTCGCCTTCTTCTGAGTTATTGCGACTATCAATTAAAGATAATTGTCCACAAACTTATCAAAACAATATTTAAGTTGACATCGCACCAGATAAGTGATATATACTAGGTATATTTATTTTCTCAAGCAGCGACAAAGTTTCAAATTGTATGTATTATTATTTCTATCTACATTGTACAAACAAAGTTGATTATCTAATTGTGTAAATATACATTTAGTACATTTAAAGCTTGCAAAAGTTGTGGCCAGGACACTAACCACAACTTTTAACTGGCAGGGAAAGGAATTCAAGCTTTTGTTATTGTTTAAGTTCCATCAACAAGTGTTTGTTTTCGATTTATTTCAAACTAATCGCTAGTTACTGGCCCCCTTTATTAAATTAGTAAAGCGGATTTAAATTAGAAATCAAAGAGCAATTAGAACAGATTATTTTTATAAATAATACAAATAAATCAAATGGCTTATCAGTCAAACCATAAGGCTACACAACATGTTGCGCGCAACATTGACCCAGAAAGCTCTGCCAAAGCTTGTTCCTACGTTGGGCACTGATAAGACCAAATGTTGCCAGCAGCGGGAGGCAGCACTGGCAACATGTTCGCTTGGCAACATTGCTGCCCGCCTCTTGTTGTGTTCTGTTTCTGTTGTGGCAAGCGGATTTCAGTTGCTGTTCAACTGCCGCGGATGTGGAATGCGCAGTGCCGGGTTGTGTGAAAATAATGATGTGAAATTGCATTTTAAAAGCTAACTAAAACCTCACTAATAGTTTATTATTATAATTAACAAGTTTTTAACAAGTGTTGGCATCATTGCAAATATTCAAAAAATAAATAAAAATAAAACAAAATATTATATACATATAATCTAGACCTTAGCTCTTATCGCCCTACGTGCAGTCTCAAGTTGCTTAAAAGCCAATTTAAGTGGCCGGCATTTAATCACGTCAAGTCAAGCCGAGTCGCAGTCACACAAAAGAACCCCCCCGCAGGAGCATTCTCCAAATTCCCAGTGAGAAAATACCCATAAATTAACAACTAATTCAATTAACTGCTGACAACGTCAACGAGCGACGCCTGACTGCAGTTAAGCCAAAGCCAGCTGGAGCAGGAGTACCAATCCGAAAGAGGCACAGCCACTGCAGTGCCGCAGACAATGCGGCAAGTTGCTTAGCACGAGCCTCCGCAATCGGTAAGTTGGCTAAATTATGAAACCGGAAATGAGGAAAATTCTTTTGTTCGCTATTCTCTCCTCTTCGATTTCGGGGCCATTATGCAAATGCCTGAAAAGGGTCGCCAAATGTATTCAACCTGGAAATTGGCTTCGTTTGTTCCCGAAAATCTTTCAAAGCTGCATAAATCACTGCCATAAATCTAACAATTCATAATTGTTCAACTCACAATCTTCGTCTAATCGACGATGATTTCACACAAGGCGACACGATCATGATGTATCTGCATCCATTTGTCACTGTAACGGCAGTGGAACATGTTAAGCCTAACGACGACTGGCTAAAACAAACATAGCGTTTAGATTTGTCTATTTGTCCATTAGGCGCTTACGTGGCGCTGAACTGTGTACAGTTTATTTGTATTTATCAGCTAAAACGAATTTACTTTTAGTTTAAACAATAAATTTGTATGCCAAAGCGCTATCTGAGCAGGAAAACTGTAAAACGGTGTCTTAGGCAAATGCACTTTTCTCGGTTGCGGCTGCTGTTGCCGCTGTTGATGTGTGGGAGACAAAGGCATTTAGCTTTTATTAAAATTTTGTTGTTTTTATTTTCTTCACGTGGTCACAAATGCAACTGCATTAGGTAAATATTGTCGTACACAAGATTCCTACACTATATGCAGTATATTGAAATTAGTTTGCACAATTGTGGAAAAGGGAATAGTGACAACAGCTAGCCCGCTTTTTTCCAGGAAATGTCTTTGCGTAGAATATACGCATTGTATAATAATACCATTGATTTGATTGTATAAGAAACTCTTTAAGTTGAAGCCAAATGTTGCCCGCCCTGCTCAGCTGCATTAAGTGTAAGCAAATACTTAGATAGGTATGGAAATTGTTGCCGCCTCCCGCTCAGCGAGAAGCCTTTTTAATTAAGCGCTTGGGTAATCTTGGGTTGAATATCGAAATGAATCTCAATGTTCGTAAAAGACAGACCCAAAGAGTCTTGGTCGTTTGGGGTTCATCAAATTCCTTTCGTTTAATATATCGGAAAACAGTTTACAATAGAGACAATAACTTGAAACTCAACTTTAGGTTGATGAACAGGAATTACCCCTAGGCCATCATTAAAGTAATCTTATCCCACATTATCAAGTGCCAAGTGGGATACACTTCTACTAGAAAATTGGCTTAACACAAAGACTCAAACCCATACACTACATTTTGCTTATCAAAGCGAAAAACTAAATCTTTATAAGGGAAACATAGCTTTACATTATCCTCGTACATAAGAATACTCAGGTCTCAATTAAGCAAGGACTACATGAAGATCACTGATTTGGACAAAATTAGAAAATTGATTTTGAATTATATTTTTATGGGTTCCAGTTTTAAGAAACTCAGACATCCCTTAAGAAGATTAATTGGCAAACCGATTAAGCTTAGTTTATGAAACAGCCAAGAGTGATAAACAGATATCTAAGAACCACTTAAATCAATTAAGTTTGAACTTTAAGAGTGAAGTGGTTGTATATCCTAACTTATTGAACTTCAGTTTTCATTGGAATTAATCCGGGAACCGCTAAATTCAACACATAAACAAAATCCGAGTCATTTTGTGAAAGCTGAACCGAATCGAAAAACCCTTAAAAAACCGGTAAAGGTTCAGTGTTATGATTTGAGGCTCATACGGACATCCGAAGTAAGTAATTTAGCTAACTTCAACATATGTTTCGTCACCGTAAGAGTGGTGTGACCAGACTTAAGAAAAAATTACACCGAATATTTTAGTTTCACTGGCGGTGGGTCACACTGCTCGATCATCTGTGTTTTGTTTTGACGCCAAGTCAAAGATTTCTCTCGAAGCCTTGTTGTCAAACGACCACTTTCCGCTTTTGTTTCACAATATTTTATGTTTTAATACCCTTGCAAAGGGTATTATAATTTTGTTGATCAGAAGTTTGCAATGCAATTCTGATTTCCGACCCTATAAACTACAAATATTTTTGATCAGGGTGACGAGCTGAGTCGATTGAGCTTTGTCGCTTCCGTCTGTCTGTCCGTCTGCGCTGTCCAGCTGTACTTTCCAGTCTGTCTGTCCATCTGCTTCTGTCGGACCGTCTGGGTCTGTCTATCTCGTACGCTGCCATAGGAACTATCGTCGAGAGGTTTTAAAGTGAGCTGAAACTTTTGCAATAGAGTCTTATTTTTACCGCACACTGCTTTCAAAGTATTGTCAAAGGAACAATTTGCAAGGAATATCGCGAAATCTCGGTTTTTTTACAATTTGCAAAGGGTAAAAACTTAAACAGGTTAAGATTGGCCTTCTCTCGTTTTTATAAATATTTAAAAATTTTCATTTATAACATTTCTTCTATAATATTAAGCCATCTCTAAGTATTTCGCCAGGTTATTTCATCCCCATCAACCCATTCAGGGCCATAAGCACCTCTTCTTCAGTAAACGCACAAGTTACAAAATATCGGCAACGAAATCCCGCAGTATTGGACATCGGCCCACAAATGATGCATGTCCTCCCTGCTCATTCATATTGCATAGTGAGTAAATACCTCCATTTACAATACTTCTTGGGTAGCTGTTTAACCAAAAGAGATCTCACCTGGCCTTCATGATCCAAGTTATATCGCTTTGCTTGAAAGACTCATTGCATTATGTGGGTCCTATTGCATAATTAAGGTCTTTCTAAATTCTTGTTGCACCTACTGACGCCTTGTTCATGTGTTGCATGCGGTTGTCTGCTTTGATGCGTTTAGGAACGGATCACTGTGGTCAATCCAATTTGGATGCAAGTGGTTGTCTCCGAGTGATATGCCATGGTACGCGAACATTTCTCTAAGCCTCGCAAACCACCCCAAATTATTTCGCATCATTTTCTCAGCGAGGATATGCTGGAGTCTAGAATCTTCATACTCAAATAATATTCTGACAGGTATTTGAGATGAAGTGTTAGACTTGTGGTGCCATCTTCTAGTCCTGCGTCTATTCCCAATATGTAGTTCGGTGTGCTTTCTGGTAGCTTGAGTATTCTCTTTTAAAAATATCGCTGCAATTTGTCTGCCTCTTTCTTTATCTTATAACTTTATAGTCCAGAGATACTTAGACCCTAATAAGAGTTAGTTTGAAAATCAATTTAGCTTAGCTTATGAACCACCAAGGAGGGATTAACAGATGACAGTTTGCATCTTACCTATGAACTCCTCAAATAAAGCAAGAAATTTTAACTCTAATCCTAACCTATTGGACTTCAATTTATATATTAAGTTATCAGGTAACCGCTAATTTCAGTTATAAACCCAACAGAAGTCATTTTAAGGCCCTCCTTAAGGTGTCCCAACACTGATTCCGAGATCCTGAGTTATCGGAAAGAAAATGGGTAAATAACACTAGCTCACAGCACTTCCAATCCCGACCATTTGACAGTCATTTCTTATGTAAATCCCTTCGCTGAGTCAAAAAATGCAGTCCAAATATTTTTAGTGGGGCCGTTTTCGAGAAATCAGGAAAGCTATTTTTTAGATTCTGAAAAAAGTACCTTTAGATAAATTTGTACATCTTCAGTATCAGTTCATTCATAATAAAATGGTAATGCTTCCTTGGAATGTAATTAAACCCTATCATTTATTCATACACCCTTCTTCTAAACCGGTGCTTACTCGCGTTATAAAGGCTTTTATCGGTAACTTTGCTTAAGTTGATAATAGAAAAAAATACATTTTAAGTCGATTTTCAACGAAAATTGTGTAAAATTTATTTTGTTGCTGGTCACCAAAGATTTAAGCTATTTAAAATACAACGCTATTAGTATCACAGTTCTGCAAACCTAGCTTTGCTGCTTAGAAAAAACTCATTTTGGCTCCACTAAAATTTTTATTTATTTCTTAAGTACTTTAAATTTTGATATTCGCAACCGTCTCAGCTAGAACAAAAAATCGCAAAAAATTGTTTGATATGGACTAGAGAAGGACCCTAAAAACGCCGAACCGAACAAAAATCCTAAGAAAACGCAATTCATCTCTAGAGATTTCGATTGGCTCGCAAAACACTTCGATAAATCGGTCTGTATTACAAAATTCAAGCGATTTCATTTTTACATTTGAAAATCTAGTAAGAGTTTTGAGTTCCAGCGAAGGTCCATATAGTCCAACAGAACAGCATCTCTTGATGTTGGACATATTTTCAAAATTAATTTAGCTTGTCAAATTGTTTGGGTAGTGAATTTTGCCAAATCTCTTTCCCAAACACGAGAGACTTAAAACAAACCGAAAGTAGATATCTGGGAATTGGTTTTGGTTTTGAATTTGGTTGGATTGGCTTTGAGACTCTAATTTGTTTGGACATTTTATTTGATTCCTTAAAATAAGTTTCAAGCGACTAAAACCGCATTGACCTTAAGGGCGCGCGCATACATGCGGCTGAAAGATAAACTGAAGGTAGTACTAATTGTGCTGTTCTTGAAAAATTTTCACAATCAGCACTGGTTTGATCTATAAATTCCGCTTTTGCTGAATCACTCATGCACTAAAATATTATGCTCAGCCGTGTGCGCTGCCCTTAAAGATAAGCTATTGTGCAAGCCTGGCTCAAAAGAAGTTGAGGTACATCTACTTCAATAGTTCTCCAACTTCTCAATAAAACTGTCCATTTCGTCCTTGGATGTTTCTTACTGCATTGTGGAAATCTTCTTTTTATTTTAAAGTCTGCTATTTCGTATTTGCGATCCCTGCCGGCAGAAAATTCCAATACTCTAATACAGTTACGTGGTGCATTTCTTGAATTTATTCGACTTTATCGGGGGGTGCCACAGAAACCTCTTCCAACCGAATTAAAATTCTTAGGTGCCACAGAAATTTCTTTTGGTTGGTATCAAATCTCTAATGTTTTGTTAGAGATTTTGCAAAGCTCATTTTCTTACTAGCGCCTTATTGTCAAACCTGCGCCCTCTACAGACAGATAGCGAATAAAGGGATGGAAACTAATACCTCATGTTTGGCGCCAACAAATCGACTTTTGAGCTCGACAGTTCTCATAGGAGATTATAATATTTACAATTCGAAAGCAGAAACATGCCCAGAGGTACAAAATTTAGAGTATCGGCCTTATCGGCCTTCTTTGTGGCCTTTGTAATCCACTGAACCGAAGCAATCCTTATTTCGGAGCAGTTTGCATCACCGGAAAAAGGCACAGCTAACTATTTCGAGAAACAAAGAGATTTTAAATTTAAATTTAAAATGAGGAAAATGTTAATAGTATTGACATTGGTCATATTTTGTAGAGCTACACCAAGATATGGATAACACACAATCAGATTTGCAAAAAGATTTTATATTTCATTTCATTTAATAGAGTTTAGAACTTTGCAGAATAATATTTTTTGGCATCATCAAATCTATGCATTGATTGGTTCTTCAGAAAAACATGAGTCAGGCATTTTTTTAAAACAATATGAAGAACTAAATCTATTTTGCCTGTTGATGCTTTCATCACTAATATGAAAATTTAAATCAATTCAAAAAATTCCATCATTTTTGTACTTGAATCCATACCAAATCATTTTTCAGAGAACCTACTCTGCTCCAAAATTGATGGCATTTCCCAATTTGTCCATCAATTCTCATTCAAAAAGGTAACTTTATTGATGGCTACCCTCAATCATTTCGTTACATTTGAACAAACATTTGTTTCATCGGTCTTAGCTGGTATCATCGTTGATACCTTCCTCATTACAGCATCCAATGTTTATTGTATAAAACATTTCTAATTAATTGCAATTTTAGGAGCTTATTTAAGGCAGCTAACATTAAAAACCGCATTTTCCATCATTTGCCATCAAAAGGTTGAAAACAGATACAAGCAATTTTCACACAACGAAAATCTAAACAATAACAAAAAGAAGGCGGGCGAAAGTTTTGAGATGATTGAGCTGCTCAGTGCACAATTTCAATCGATTTTTATTTTTATTATTTGTGGCTCTTCCAATTAATTTTCATTATTTGTGCCTAGTCAGTTGTGAT